>JAAALK010001735.1:0-24015 GCA_019279435.1 Zizania palustris
CGCCGCGCGCCAGGCAAGTCTCCGTGTCTCCGCTGACCCTCACGCCGCGTGTACCTCTATCTAATCCGCGAACCCTGCGTGTGTGGGTTGGGGATGGGACGAAGGGCTGACTGTGTTGATGGTTTTCTAGGGTTTCTCGCTCGGGGGGTTAGCGGGACCCCGGTCGCCGCCGCTCCATGGCAGGGAGGCCGTCGATCTGGGATTCGTTCGCGGGTACCTGACGTCGGCGCTGGGGAGCCCTGCCGTGGGGAAGTCTGGGGACTGGAGGTCCCTCCTCGCGAACCCGCAGTTCAGGAGGCTCTTCTCCGACGGGTCCAAGAAGAGTAAGCCCCGTCCGCTCTTTGTTGGTCGGTTCAGGTGGCTCTGGTGCTAACAGTTTGCCCTTTTCATTGTTTTAGATTACGAAAACTACTACCCCAAGGGCAAGAAGGAGGCACCAAAAGGGGATGGGAGTAATAAGTCTGATTCAAAGCGTAAGTTGCCATCTTTCTCATATGTATGGTTTGTTTGTGCAGAGCATGCATGGTGATTGTTCTGTGAATTTAGTAGGATTGATTGTTTATAATACATCAGTACCAGATTGATTTACTGAATGTGGTTGAACCAACAAGAAATTATATACTTCACTAAAAGAGTAAAAGTGTTTGCTCGACTGATGCAAAAATGAACATTGGCTTGTGCAGTGTAATGTGTAACAGGATGAAGGATTGTGTCATTGTGGGCATATGTGTAATGCTAGTTCTATGATTAAATGTGCTAACAAGTGTTCTGAAAAATCAAATGCAGACAACTCCTTGTCACTTCCACAAATTTGCAGGATATGTTGTAATTTTGTGTAAAAATTCAGACATTGTCGGTGGCGATCTAACTTAAGAAGCTGAACTAAGTACACCAACACAAAGTTCCAGGTTTTGGACTGTGCTAAATCTTTAGTTCTTTCCAGAAATTAAAACTTGTAGTTGATCTAGCTCTTCACCTTATCCAATGAGATTGGTAGGGACCTTGATGGAGAATGGAGCCTAACTTTAGTGATGGGAAGGCTAAGAGTCAGTTGAAGGTCACCACAATAGACTTAATGCATCAGTGAACATGGGCTAACAGACTTGTACTTTGCTGAAATGCTAACTGAATTATGCAGCTGATTAGTCTGAGTTGGTATTGTCATGGGTTTGATGTTCCTATTAACTAGTGGATAACCCACACATTGCAGTGGGATTTTAGATATCCTTCTAAGGATACTAATGCAGTAATGCTTAGAAGGACAATCAAACAATTCTAAACTGCACATTGTGACATGAAATACTAATATTAGATGGACTTGCATGAGTACATGAAATTAGTTGGATGGGGAATGGTATCTGCACATAACATATTGATAGTTGTGATCAAGTATGGGATGGATCCAACACCTCATATTTTTTGGATGATGTGGGCATGTGGCTCAATGCATGTTGAGCTTTATATCAATTAAGCATTTGGTGGGGAATAGTAATGCACACAATACATTGATGGTTGTGATCAAGCACAGAAGGGACCCAACCACTCTTATTTTCTAGGTGATGTCAGATGTGGCTCATTGCATATTGATCTTTATAGCAATGAAAACACTAAGTGATCGTTCCAATTACATAAAAATATAGGATTGATATATGTGGAGGGGTTAATTATTTGCAAGCGCCACAAGCACTCCTTTTCAGTTATCATGGCAGATTACCGGCTGATTCTGTTTAATTGGATGAACAATGGGCTATTTTGATCGATTTTCACAACACTGGTGCTAATCACTTGTCTACTACACATTTGGTGGTACTACACTTTTTTATATGCAGAAGATTCCAGTACAGACGATCAATGGAATTTCCAGGACACTGCCTCAAAGCAATTGCAGAATATTGTTGCATATCTACTGGTTATTGGACTGATACTCTCATCCTTATCTTCTAGCTCATCTGACCAAAATGAGGTAAATACATGAATCATTGGTCTGTAGCGCAAACACCAGAAAAGTGGATGATAACAATTATGTTGCCACCATAAGGACTATAAAGCTGCACTTACCCACCTACAATCAAACTCCTGTAATTAGTCAATTAGCATTCTAAATCAATACAACCAGTACCAGATTGTAAGAATGTATACTTCTTATTCATGAAGTTTTACACAGCTTGGCAAACGATTCCGACAACCATGAGTACTATAAGTAGTGCTGTATGGACCCTATCACCTGCAATCAACTTCCTAAGATTAGTTAAGTAACATTTTACATTTTAGAATTAGTTTATGATATAAGATGTACCGGATGCTAGGAACATACTTCTCACCATGGGCTCCTATGTTGGGTTTGATAGATAGTAGAGAAAATACTTGTATTTCTCCTTAGATGGTTTTACTTTTAAGTTTTACCCCATGCTTACACCAGACAACATGTTGCATACTGTGATCAATAAACAGTCATCAAGGCTATAAATGACTAAATGAGTCCAAAAGTATCTCCAGTTATCTGAAGTATTGTATGCTATTACCAAATAGTTTGTGTGATTTATTGTCCTGGCTAAAAGTTCCTACAACTAGTTATTTGTTCTGTGGCATACCTTTGCTCAATATCCAATTCGAGAGGAGTGATACACTGATACCATGTGCTTTGTAAAGTTTTTGTTACCTTCGAATTTGAACCAAACTTGGGAATTGTTTAGGTTTTGAGTACTTGATTAATTTGTTCAAACAACTGGTTTTGTGGCTCACATATTTATTCCCTTTTAAATCTATGGAGATGAATTATTTCTGAGCTTATGATTCACCTTCACTGAAGACTCTGTGCTTCTAACTTCTGCAGATAAGCTTCCAGGAATTCAAGAACAAGTTGTTAGAACCAGGCTTAGTTGATCGCATTGTTGTTTCAAATAAATCAGTGGCAAAGGTCTATGTATGGAGTTCACCACAGTCAAAAAGCCAAAGTCAGAACAATGACGCCATGGTTACCACCAATGATGTTCCAGGCAGGCATACTCCCGGCAGATACAAGTATTACTTCAATATTGGAAGTGTTGATTCCTTTGAAGAGAAGTTAGAGGAAGCCCAGGAAGCTCTGCAGATAGATCCACACGATTATGTTCCAGTAACATATGTTGCTGAAGTAAATTGGTTCCAAGAAGTGATGAGATTTGCCCCTACAGCCTTTCTTGTTGGGCTAATATATCTGATGGGCAAAAGAATGCAGAGTGGTTTTAATATTGGAGGTGGTCCTGGCAAGGGTAGCCGTGGTATTTTTAATATTGGAAAAGCTCAGGTGACAAAGTTGGACAAGAATTCCAAAAATAAGGTTAGTACAATCTTCTTCCATTCCTCTCGCTCTCCATTTTCCTTTGGTACTACTTTGAAAACAAACAGTGTTCTTAAGGTGTTGCCTAGGTGTCCAGGTGGGGTTCAGTGCTGAGTGTCGATGTCGCCTAGGGTGAGTGCCATATGGGTGTTGGGGCTGGCTGGCACACGCGGGAGGTAAAACACACAGGAGATTAGTCAGAGGGAAGAGAAGGAAAAGAGAGGGAAAAGAGAGCCGGCAGGTGGATCTCTTCAGTGGCGGCAGCCTCTTTGGCAGTGGCGGGCATCCTCTTCGGCAGCAGCGAAGGCATGTGGCTGGTGCAGTGGCGTGCAGGAAAATATTAGCCTGAAGCGTGGAGTGGGAAACAGCGCGCGGGATTAAGGGCTAGGAGGGAAAAGAGAGGAAAATAGAGGGAAGGGCACTGCACTTGGGAATATTAGCCTGGAGTGGAAATAACACACGGGATTAAGGGCTAGGAGGGAAAAGAGAGGATAAGAGATGAAAGAAAGGTAAAAAAGAGGACGTGTGACTGTGTATGACATCACCTCGCTACGTGTCTAAATTGCCTAGGCAGCTGGAAACCCGGTCGCCTCACCTCGCCTTACTGCTTTAAAAACATTGAAGACAACAAGCAAAGTGTATACACTTGCAAAAGTGCGAAGTATATCTCATGCTCTTTGGTAGTCTCACCTGTTTATGTTAGACTGCTTAGTATTCCAATAGCTACTGCTTGGCCATTGTTGAGGTCAATAAAAGCTGTATAATGATCTTGGTTGCGTGTTTCCAACGGTACCTGTTTACTGTTTTTCTATTGGATCAGGTATTTTTTAAGGATGTAGCTGGTTGCGATGAAGCTAAACAAGAAATAATGGAGTTTGTTCATTTCCTTAAGAATCCCAAGAAGTATGAAGAGTTAGGAGCTAAGATACCCAAAGGTGCTCTGCTTGTGGGTCCTCCTGGAACAGGCAAGACTCTACTTGCTAAAGCTACGGCAGGAGAGTCTGGTGTGCCCTTCTTGTCTATTTCTGGTTCAGATTTCATGGAAATGTTTGTTGGTGTTGGACCATCCAGGGTGCGGAACTTGTTCCAAGAAGCTCGTCAGTGTGCTCCCAGTATTATATTTATTGATGAGATCGATGCAATTGGTCGTGCCAGAGGACGTGGAGGTTTTTCTGGTTCAAATGATGAGCGTGAAAGTACTTTGAACCAACTGCTTGTAGAGATGGATGGGTTTGGTACAACTGCTGGTGTCGTTGTTCTTGCTGGTACAAATAGGCCTGACATTCTGGATAAAGCCTTACTAAGACCTGGAAGATTTGATCGACAAATAACAATTGACAAGCCAGATATAAAGGGTCGTGACCAAATATTTCGCATATATCTTAAAAAGCTTAAACTTGACAATGAACCATCATTTTATTCACAAAGGCTAGCAGCTTTAACACCTGGATTTGCTGGAGCTGACATTGCCAATGTTTGTAATGAAGCTGCCTTAATTGCTGCAAGAAATGAGCAAACTCAGATTACTATGCAGCATTTTGAGTCTGCAATTGATAGGATTATCGGTGGCTTGGAGAAGAAAAACAAGGTAATGTGATTATGTGCCAGTTTGAAAACAATCTACTATGAACTGGTAATTGGTAAACCAATAAATCGAACCTGCAAAAACCGATTAATGCCTTATTTATGCATTATTCAGGCAGTGTGTAATTGTGTTTAACTCTCTCATGTAGACTGGTTAAGTTTTCTTTTTATACAGCATTTTTCCTGGGCATACTGAGTTCTGGTTTTCGAAACATGCCATGAAACATCCACTATAGCACCCTCGTTAGGTCCCTGTTCTAGTGGATCATCATTAAGTGCTTTGAACACGAAGTATCCACAATACACTTTCTTGTAGGAACATCCAAGCTTTTCTGTTTAGTCACATTTAATTTATTCATAGTAATTACATAAAATCTCTTATTCCAGTAAGGAAGTAATACTTAGATAATAGTTAAGTAACTTAATTTTCTTTTATATGGTGTGATTTGTTCTCAACATGCATTAATTATGTTTCTTCATTTATTTATTCTGACCTTTGAGTCTGTCAATCTGATTGCAGGTCATTAGCAAATTGGAGCGCCGTACTGTTGCTTACCATGAATCTGGCCATGCAGTTACTGGATGGTTTTTAGAGCATGCAGAGCCTCTTCTGAAAGTTACAATTGTTCCTCGTGGAACAGCTGCTCTAGGCTTTGCACAGTATGTCCCAAATGAAAATCTTTTGATGACAAAAGAACAGCTTTTTGATATGACATGCATGACATTAGGTGGCCGAGCTGCGGAGGAGGTATACCTTTTTTACAGTAAGACTGATTTTATGTTAAATAGCAAATATTTGTGGACATCTATTCCAAAATCCTATTGCTGACACATCGCTTTTTTAACGTCTTCTTATGACAGCATGTATGCGAAATAGTTAATTTTTTAAGTTAAAGGAATCTTTTTAATGTGAGGTTTGTCTAACATGACAACTGCAAATAACTAAAAATTATGGCCTGCTATATTAAATTTTCACCTCTCAACTGACTTGGTGCATAGGAGCAATATTATTGCAATGTGGTTGTGAAGTCTGGCTGGTTTAGTAAACCAAAACTCTTAGTTTGTGTGTCTAATTCATATTATGTTTTCATATTTGTTCATATTGCACAGATGGTTAGCATTAGTTTGTTTGGCCTTACCTTTTCTTGCATCTAATGTTCATATGTGTTGAATCATTGACAGTCCTTCAACATGCATTGGCATCATGCCATTTGATTGGTTCGCATTGGTTTTGTCTCATCAATTTCCAGCTTCTTCCAATTATTTTACGTTTTATCACAAAGCAAATGGCAGCATATTGAAAGATTCAAGCTCCCTGTATTAAGCCAAACCATTCACAATGTTGCCAGTGAAGGGATATCTATAAGACTAATAGAGATTCTCGGATTGGGCTTTGTTTCAGGTGTTGATTGGAAAGATCTCCACCGGTGCTCAGAATGACCTGGAGAAAGTTACCAAAATGACCTATGCGCAGGTTGCTGTATATGGTTTCAGTGAAAAGGTTGGGCTTTTATCCTTCCCTCAGAGGGAGGATGGCTTTGAAATGTCCAAACCTTACAGCAACCAAACAGCATCCATCATCGATGATGAGGTGAGGGAATGGGTTGGCAAAGCATACAAGAAAACAGTTGAACTGATAAAGGAGCACAAGGAGCAAGTTGCTCAAATCGCAGAATTGCTGATTGAGAAGGAGGTCCTTCACCAGGACGATCTGGTTAGGGTATTGGGAGAGCGGCCTTTCAAGGCAGTCGAGCCAACCAACTACGACCTCTTCAAGCAGGGGTTCCAGGATGACGAGGACAAGAACCAAGAGCCGGCCAAAAATCCTCAGGTGCCTGATGATGATGGAACACCTTCACTCGGCGAGGTTGTTGTACCCACATAATTCTGCCCGAATTTACAGCTGTAAATTGCACTCTGTTTCCATAGATTCTTGTTTGTTGCTGCAGCATAAGAAATTTGTATAAATTTAACGCCCTCGTCTACTTGAGCCATTGTGGGATCCCCGTTGACTTTCTGCGAGCCACGGCGTTTCCTCCATGTTTTAATCAATACAATGAGCTAGTCGAGGATCATGATTTGAGCTTGTCTTGACGTCAGTTCGATCCGTCACCACACGATCGAACGTTTCGTTGTTGACTTCTGATTTCACGATTTCATCCGCTTATGATAAGGCACGAAACGAAGTCCGTCCCATCTGACGTGCCAACAAAGTTAAACAGTTAATCTGAAAGGTTTACTACTACCTTTCTTGACTGAGATATGTTCGGAAGCCAACTTTGGGAATGTTTGGAAAGATTTTTGTAGCCGCACGTATTTCTAGAATCTAAAATTGAAACAAATAGATTAGATTTTGGTTTAAGTTGTTAGTAGCTGTAGAATCTAGAAATAAATCAAAATTTAGAAGTTGGAAAACACTAATTTCTCTATATCCTCATAAACAGGTCGTTCAACTAGTTAGGAGGCAATTGACTACCCTTTCCATTCTAAAATGACTACTTTTAGTTTAAATTTGATAATTACTGATAAGATTAATGTACGTTTTATTAATAAAAAATCAGCATTGTGAAGTGATATTTAAGTAGTAAGGGGGCATTGAGAGAATTTTTTATGATGATAGGTAAGAGGTAGAAATAGTGTTTTTTTATAAATTAGAGGGATAGAATAATGTCTTTTTCTGGTACGGAGAGGAGTCACGGTAGAAATGAGTACGTGACTATAAAAATCTCATTTGCCTCTTCTCTGCATTAGGAGGAGGCTTCAGGCTTGGATGAAGAGAAAATGATGACTACCTGCTAAGCATGTATCACACGAATCAGTGAATCATCCCTTGATTTTTTTTTCGTTCAAACCATGCATGCACAGAATGTTTCTGCTGGTTGCCTTGTGCAGGATGATCCACATCCACAGACTACCTTCCTCCTGCTCCTGCAGGTCAAGTCCCTGTCTTGCAACTTGCAAGTCTTTTGTTATTTGCTTGTGCAGTCGCTTGGCATGTAAGCATAAGTCTAGGAAAACACATAGGCTGCCTTAGCTAGCTGAAGAAAAGTTATGAACTGACTTTAGCTTGGACTGTGGGATGCACGGCAGAAGAGGTCACTTTAAGTCTATTTATAATGGGGTTTCATGGGTGTTTTATGATATTAATTACTATGTCACATCAGATTTTTTGCTGATATGACATTCAATTAATGAGAAAAGAGAAGGAAGTAGTGTCATCACTATGATATGGTGCTAATCCATTTCCAAGACGGATAAAACGAAATGAAATACCCATTGTGAGCCAAATCGTTTCACTAGGGAGATGGTATTTCATGAGAGCTAGTTGCATTTAATTACACTGGTTAGCCTAGGAAATAGTGAAATGAAACTATTCACTGAGAAATGGTATTTCATTCAGTTGTAAAGCTGACGTGGCATTCTAAGAAACAGTGTTATGAAACCCACCATTATGAATAGCCTAACAGCTCAGTTAACTCTAACCCTTCTAAAAAAATCCTCCCTCAAAGCATGGATTCAACAACTGCTGATTTAACATGCATGTTTGTGATGGTTAGGTACGAGAAAAAGATTCTGATAAAACCTCTCTGTCAATTGGTCAATAGCCACTGTTTTGTAGTACTCGCTGGTCATGAAGCAATTTTTTTTCTAGTTCTAAATGTGAGCTACATCCTATGTATTGCTGTCGCTCACATCAACCAAACTTATCAAGCCCAATTACGACGTACCAATTGAGTCGCGAATTAAGAATCTCAAACTACTTGTCAAGGTAATGCAGGTTGACTTTCGCCACACTCCGAAGCTAGCTAGCTGCAGAGAGTGAGTAGTGCATGCATGCATGCATGCATGGGCCAGTCGCCATCCTTTCTCGATCGGCCGGCCGGTAGTGCAGCAGCACCTAGCTTAGCCAGTGAGCTGCATGCATGCATGCGACGTTCAGGCGACCCAGACCGTGTCCATCCAGCGATATGATAGATAACCAAACGAAAGTTACTAAGCAGAGATCGACTAACACTACAGAAAGTTTTCGTCGGCTATTTTATCTTTCGTCGGCTTTTTGAAAAACCGACGAAAGTTAAATAACTTTCGTCGGCCTAAAGAAGCCGACGAAAGTTAGCTTTCACAGTAGCCGACGGAAGATAGAGGCATTTTTTCCCGTCCGGTATAAATCCTCTAACTTCTGTCGGCCAGCATTAAAGCCGACGGAAGTTAAAATTAACTTTCGTCGGCTTTAGATGTGGCCGACGGAACTTAAGTTCCGCACGCTTTTTTCCCCGCACCCTATTTTCTCAGCCGTGCCTTGTTTTAACTTAACCGTTTTCCCTTCTCCTCTTCTTCCCCGCCGCCGCCTCCGCGCGACTACGCCCGCTGCCTCCGCCGCCTCCCCGGCCTCCGCCCGCCTCCCCGACCTCCCGCCGCCTCCACCCGCCTCCCTGGCCTCCCCGACCTCCCGCCGCCTCCACCCGCCTCCCCGGCCTCCCCGACCTCCCGCCGCCTCCACCGCCTCCCGTCGCCTCCGTCGCCTCCCGCCGCCTCCGCCGCCTCCCGCCGCTTCCTCTCGTTCCCGGTCTCCGTGCGGCGGGCTTCTGCCCTCCTGTGCGGACGGCGAGCAGGCCAGCCTCGTTGTACCGGTGGGTGGCATCCGTCCCGGTCCGAGTTGAACTGGAGGTATCCATTCCTTCTCTCGTAGCCCTTCCGCCTCCCCCGCGTCGATTCATCGGCCGGCGTAGACTGGAGATCCGTTCGGGGTTCGGGGTTCGGGGCTTGTTTGGATCGCGGGTTCCGATTTTATTTCGTCGTTTCTGCGGTAATCGAACTGGTTCCTGTGAAAGTCCTGCCTTCCCGAGGAAGGAAGCCATCGATTGATTTCTCTCTCTGCAATTAACCCGTTTAGTTTTTTTACAGATTGTTTTATACCAGTTTGTTTCCAAAAAAATTACTCTTGAATTTGTATAAATGCAATATGATTCCCTGAAGTGGGTAATGTTTCATACCATCTGGCATGCAATACTAAAGTGAGATCCAGTACATCACGAATTTACTCCTGAATTTACCATCTGGTTTTCACTTTCGCAGGGATGGACTTTGGTGATTACAGACGCATGGCTGTTGGTTGTGCTGTACTGCATCGGTGGTCTTCAGGTCCTGCATTAGGGAGCGTAACCGTGGTTTCACTTGTCATCCTGCCAGTAGCCCTAATATTCGTTGTCTCTTGGGCTGTACATCAGAATTCACCATTTGCTATGTCTGATAATATGCGTAACCTTATGGTATGGTTTGTTGTGTGCTGTAATAAGGAAGTGGTGAATTGTTTGCAAATTTTCTTTTTTTTTGGATTTTTTAGTTAACTTCCGTCGGCCAAATTTAACCGACGGAAGTTATTGGCCTGTCGATAGGAAAAAGAAAAAAACAAAAAAGTAATTTCCGTCGGCTAGTATTTGGCCGACGGAAGTTAACGATTTCGTGGTAACTTCCGTCGGCTAGGTTTGGCCGACGGAAGTTAGCTAACTTTCGTCTACCCGCTTCCGTCGGCCAAAAGCCGACGGAAGTTAACCTTTTGCCGACGGAAGTACAGTACTCTTGAAGCTAACACACACACTCACACACACACACACACACACATATATATATATATATATATATATATATATATGTAGCTATATATATCTCACCAGAAAAAGGTCAATGAACTGAAGCTTTTTGTGTAGATGGCCTGCATGCGCATGCTTCGGCCCCACACTGATCGATCTGCCAATGCAAGCTATCTATCTATCTATCTATCTACTAGCTCCTCGATCTCCAGTATATATAGGCACCTCGATCGAGTTCCTCTGCAGCATTACAAGCAGAAAGCTTCATCTAACAAACGAAACAGAGAGATCAGCCAGGAAGGAATAAACAATGGCCACAGCCTCCTCTCTTCTCCCTTGCAGCCTCCTCGTCGCAGCAGCAGCACTGATGCTGTGCACACTGGGAGCTGAATCCGTGATCACGAGGCAGTACCAATTCGATGTAAGTGCATGCATATCATGCAGCATATGGGTAACTAATAACTAGCTGCAACATTTTGCAACATCTGTGTGTATCCAGCTTGAAAAGTTAGCTAGGCTTGCAAGGCAAAAATTTACAGTTTTATTGTGATATCGCAGGTGCAAACGACGAGCGTGACGAGGCTGTGCAGCACGAAGAGCATCGTGACGGTGAACGGGCAGTACCCGGGCCCTACGCTGTTCGCAAGGGAGGGCGACCACGTCGAGGTCAAGGTCGTCAACCGCTCGCCCTACAACATGAGCATCCACTGGTACGTTGTACGTTCGTCCGGCGTTTGCTCGATTTCCGCCGTGTTTTGACGCGAAAACGTCACGACGACGACGATGCATGCATGCAGGCATGGAATACGGCAGCTGCTGAGCGGGTGGGCGGACGGGCCGTCGTACATCACGCAGTGCCCGATCCGGCCGGGGGGCAGCTACGTGTACAGGTTCACCATCGTCGGGCAGCGCGGCACGCTGTGGTGGCACGCGCACATCTCATGGCTGCGCGCCACCGTGCACGGCCCCATCGTCATCCTCCCGCCGGCAGGCGTCGGCTACCCGTTCGGCCCGGCGCCACACGAGGAGGTGCCCGTCATGTTCGGCGAGTGGTGGAGGAACGACACGGAGGCGGTGATCAGCCAGGCGCTGCAGACCGGCGGCGGGCCGAACGTCTCCGACGCCTACACCATCAACGGCCTTCCTGGCCCTCTCTACAACTGCTCGGCTCAAGGTGAGCACAGAGCTCACTGCTTGGTCGTCAATGGCGAGTAATTGTGTACTACTTGTACGCGTGTGGGGACAGTGTGGCTGATCGAGATAATTAATGGTGGTTTGCGTGGCGCAGACACGTTTAAGCTCAAGGTAAAACCCGGCAAGACGTACATGCTGCGACTCATCAACGCTGCACTCAATGACGAGCTCTTCTTCTCCATCGCCAACCACACGCTCACCGTCGTCGACGTGGACGCGGTCTACGTCAAGCCCTTCACCGTCGAGACGCTCATCATCGCGCCGGGGCAGACGAGCAACGTGCTGCTCACCGCCAAGCCGATGTACCCGGGCGCGAGCTACTACATGCTGGCGCGGCCGTACACCACCACGCAGGGCACCTTCGACAACACCACCGTCGCCGGCGTCCTCGAGTACGAGGACCCCTGCCCCACCGGCGCCGGAAAGAGCTTCCCCGTATTCTCGCCGACGCTGCCGCAGATCAATGACACCAACGCCGTCTCCAACTTCACCGCGAAGCTTCGCAGCCTGGCCAGCGCCGAGTACCCGGCGGCGGTGCCGCAGGTGGTGGACCACCGCTTCTTCTTCACCGTCGGTCTCGGAACGCACCCCTGCGCCGTCAACGGGACGTGCCAGGGACCCAACGGCTCCCGGTTCGCCGCCTCCATCAACAACGTCTCCTTCGTGCTCCCGACGACGGCGCTGCTCCAGTCGCACTTCACCGGCAAGTCGAAGGGCGTCTACGCCTCCAACTTCCCGTACTACCCGCTGCAGCCCTTCAACTACACCGGAACGCCGCCGAACAACACCAACGTCATGAACGGGACCAAGGTGCTCGTGCTCCCCTTCGGCGCCAACGTCGAGCTGGTGATGCAGGACACAAGCATCCTCGGCGCCGAGAGCCACCCGCTGCACCTGCATGGCTTCAACTTCTTCGTCGTCGGCCAGGGCTTCAGCAACTTCGACGCCGTCAACGACCCTGCCAAGTTCAACCTCTTCGACCCCGTCGAGCGCAACACCGTCGGCGTCCCTGCCGGCGGTTGGGTCGCCATCCGCTTCCACGCCGACAACCCAGGTACACTTCGTACTACTTCAAATCCAATTCCGCGGCAATTCCATGGCACACTGCATACCCCCAATGCAACTTAATTAATAATTACCTTGCACGTTAAAATTTGCACTTACAACTAATCAAAATTACTTACACTAAGCTTGTTTAGATTTATCAATATATAAATGAATCTAGTCAAAGTTAGAATAACTTAATTACATTCTCAGCTCAATCGGAGAAATTAATTGCTAATTAATTCAAGGTGAGACGATATCTGCAGGTGTGTGGTTCATGCACTGTCACTTGGAGGTGCACATGAGCTGGGGCCTGAAAATGGCGTGGCTGGTGCAAGACGGCGCCCGTCCTGACCAGAAGCTCCCGCCTCCGCCGTTGGATCTCCCGAAATGCTAGCCACACAACTCAAGACCAATGGCCAAGATTGATCGCTTCGCTTCGCGCCCACTCAACACACGTACTGACGTACTGTTGTGCATCAGATCGAGCTTTTGCTGCTTCGGTTCCTCGTCGTCGTCGACCGCCTTTTGCTTGTTTTGTTGCTGTTTTGATCGATTTGCAGTGCTTGTTCTTCCGTGTGTTTGCATGGAGTTTGAATTAAACTGTGTTTGTTGTTCTTAGGACTGCTAGCTGCCTGTCATTTTATCAGTACTTGCGTACTTTTGCAGCTTGTAATGTACCGATGAGGCGATGACTGATCCAGTGTATTTTGCGGTAATAAAATCTATTATTGTTTTAAAATAATAAATTAAAATCCAGACTCTACATCCAAAATAAATAATAAATGTGCCTTTTCTTGTAAACTTTTGTAACCAATCCCAGCGTTCCCCTCTAAAGCTCTCCATAAGGAACGGGTTGAGCTCGCTGTAATAGCTCTGTATCCTGTGCACACCCTTCCTGCACAAATACATAAGATGGATCGTGGCTTTTCATCTAAAATCCAACGACCCTCTAATTTTACAAAAAATATTTTTCCACAATGTCCCTCCGCTTCTTCCTATCAGTTTGCAAAAACCTCCTTCAAACTATGATCATTGGATTTTAGATGAAGAACCACGATCTGTCTTATGCATTTATGCACGGAGGATACTTTGTGCACACGATACAGAACCCGTTGTAATACGCCCCCTTATCTTCTAACTTTTGCCATCTTTTAATTTATATAAATTATTGTAGGAGTCTCGATCTCCTGCAGATTTTCTTTAAAAAATAAGTCATGCAAGAGTATTTGTCCATATCAAATAACTTTACTTTATGTGTTTAGTTATAGGTGTTATGGGATACCCAATACCCAAAGAAATACACAGACAAAAATACCGGACATGGAAAGAATGTCTAATCCGGTCAGAAACAATAGTAACTATTGTACGAATATTAATTGTTTTGGATAGAATTATACATACCAAGACATATTAAAATGATTTATTGTCTTTCCTATCCAATTTTTTTTCTATTTTAATTGGTTACATGCACACCCTCATTTTTTCACTATTTTGTATGGCTTATGCATGCGCGTTTTTACACGAAAACAACTATTATTAGTGTACTACGAGGTTACACGTATACAGCCATGAAAAGGGCAAGGTATCAAATCAAATCACATCATTGCCGTAATACAAGTCAATCCTAGCCAGCTTCTTCCTAGCTAATTTTGCACCTTCGTTTTAGCCACTTTGTTTCTTCTCTCGCTATCAGCACAAGTATCGTTTCGGTGATTAATTGGTGGTGAATAAAATGCATCTTGGACTTGTGAGAACATATATCGTTTCATTAGGATTTGTAAATTGTATGTGCATTTAACTACGATAATCGAAGCGACAACATGATACGTAGATAACTTAACACGGCTACCTTATCACTCACTCGTACTATTTTAGTGATTCCCATCTACTGAATGCAACATGGCTTGGCTTGTTGACCAATTTAGAAACCAGCTGGAAGCTGGGAAAATACACGGTGCAATGCAACTCATAATGACAAGCTGTTTCATTTCAAGACTGACAAGTAAGTCTACACGATGGTAAAAGGAAAAAAATAGCACTATGGGCTTGTGTTCAACTTTAAAGTTTCTATAACTATGTTTCATCCTTTCTACACAGTTGCCACGATGATAAAAGAAAAAAAAACTGATGAATTACTAACTGTGAGCTTATAGAAGCAAAATATTTCCTTTCAAAATAGGGGATGACTTTGTACAGCCCACTACCAAGGAGAGTTGGCAGGGTAAATGGCGATTCATTTGTAATTGTTTCTCCAGTCAGTGCTTCCCATTTGCTTTTTAGGAACAGTCAGCTCAGCACATCAGGTCTTCTCGCCAACTTCAGCTCACTGCCAGTAGTTTCTGCAACGAGGGAAACTAAAATGACATGCATGTTCGATGACAAAAAAAATATACATCTATACCAAAGAAATCTTCTTTCATATAAAAAGTTCCAAAGAAATATAAAATAAACTCATTTGAAGGATCTCCAAGCGTACACGACTTTCCTATATAAATGAAACTATGAGCGATGTACACTTGTAAGCTAAACTTGAAACAAAGATATCACAGATTCATACCTGGACACTAGAGAATTAGGTTGCATCTAACTTTGTTGTATGGGTGAAGTCTATGGTTAAAGTTTCCACTCCGATCATATGCCCATCCAATTTCTTCCCTTGAATGCTTGAAACACCAGTGCTGGCATTAGCACTTTCAGAATTCCCGCAAGCAGATTTCATCATAGTATCACACATACCCATTCCATCAGATGAAAAATCCAGATGCTTTTCAACGGTTTTCAGCACGGCCATTCTTTTTGACCTTAGTCGATATGGAGGGGAAATATCAACACTCCCTGAATCAGTAGAAAACCCTTGGTCATCCAGAGGACCCAAGGACAGAAGTGTTGCCGTTTTGAATGATTGTGAGCTATCTGTAGTACACTTTCCTATGGGAGTGTGAAAGTTATCACTGCTTAATCTGCCAATCTTCAAATCACTACCTTGAGCACAAGTCGGTTTATCTCTTTTTCTTCTTCTTAGTATTGAAGGAGTATCAGGGAAGTTTTCAGCAGCAGTCCTTAATACAGATTCAAAAGTAAGTCGATCTGATCCTTTTCTGTCAGTGGAAGATGGAGTAGTATATCCATTGGGTGAGTGCATTTTATTACTAGTGTGTTCCAGCACATAATTTGCAGAAAATACTGGGGAACGAGCAGGGATGTCTTCCATCTTAGGTATCTGATAACAAAGAGAACCAACAGAATGAGCCTCCCTCTGCAAAGATGATTCAGCTCTGTTTATGGTTGCTTCACCTTCTTTTTTAGCTGGTCTTGAACTATCTGTTTTATTTGACATTTGATCAATTTTAAGTCCCTTCCCATCGAGCAAATTGATTCTTTCACCGTTTTCACAAACAAAATTGTTCTCAGTGCCCTGATCATGAACAGAACTCATTTTCAGCTCATGTGTTGCTAGATTAACAGCAGCTACTGATGCCTCACATGAAGTTACTGATTGACCAGTTGCCACCGAAAGAGAGAGGAAATCTGCACAGTCCTTAGTCTTAGTGACTTCAAAATTGGATGCCCATGGATGAGGGATAAGATCAGAACAAGCAACTACTTCTGAGCGATCTTTTGAACAGATTGTTGGCTCTTTGTTCAAGTCAATATGGTTCTCAGCAGGTGGCAGCTCCAACAACTGTTTCAAATCATTACAAACAACCTGCTGTTGAACTGGCAGAATATATCTGGTATTGTAGTCATCTAACCTTTTTCTTAATGAACTGTTCCAATGGTTTTTTATCGAGTTATCTGTTCTGGAGACAAGAACAAACATGCACGAGCATAAGGGAAAAATATAAGAAGCCCGATTATTCGATTAATGCCCTAGTGAAAGTCAAACAATAAACTCTATATGAACTTTACAAATGAAAATAACACAAAATGCAGAAGCGCATTTGCAACAGCATAGACAACTTTATTTGTTTGGAACATCTAACCACAAAAGGTAATAAAACACAAGAACAATCCATAAAAGATTGTCATTACAATACCATTAGTGCATCTCTCTTATGAATCACTGCATAATTATGTATTCTTTTAAATAGCAACACAATCACTGTGTTTGTCTAAAGAGTATCAAGAAAGAGATTTGCATATCATCAATTAATGACCACAGTGAATAAGTCTAATTTACATGAGTAAATAAAAAATTCCACAATGATGCTGCGGATTAGTATTTAGTACCTTCCAGGAAGAAGCTTTGCAATTTCTGCCCATTTGTTCCCGTACATACAATGAGCACGAGCAATCACACCCTCCTCTTCAACAGTCCAGGCTTCTTTCCTTATTTGTGGATTCAGATGATTATGCCACCTAAATTATATGAGTAGCATCAAAAAATGAATTGACTTGTATGTTGTGTAGCACTTTATTATGATTTATGACAAACTTAAGTAAAGAAATAAAATATGCAAGAAACCTAACTACAATTTTAGAATCTTGACAGGTGATTAGTGATGAAGTAATACTCAAAGTTTAGCCTGGTGGATGTACAAACTACAAAGAAGTGCAATTGATATTTGATCATTTAAACAGTCTTGTTTTGGGAAGCAAAGATATTTCGACTAAAATTTAAAATGTAGAGAACTCTGTTATTTCTGTCTTGGCAAAATTACTAATGCAAAAAAGTGGAATCCTGCATAAAATTTAGTGTGGCAAAGATATTCGCATTCCAAGGACACCAACAGTTGATGCTTTATTGTTTTGTTGCACTCAACAAATTAAGAATATGTCAGAGTGTGTATGCTCATTCGCTTCTTAACTCTTGTACCATACTCTTGATCCCACAGGGTAAAGTAAACATATAGTGTTGTTCAGAGAATATTAAACACAAAAAAGTTTCAAAAGGGTAAATTTAAAATCAAACAGAACAAGTGTGTCATGGGTGACTGCCAAGAGATTTGTATAGTGAATAGGAGTTGGATGCCTGGGTTGTATGCTACTAGAGGTCATTAGTTATTGGGAAGCCACCAAAATCTCATTACCTGCTAAATGCTTGGGCCACTCCTTACAAAATAAAACCCCAACCCCATAGCTGAGAAGTTCCATACTTCTATTATTTCTCGGCTTAAAGCCTTAAAATAGATGGTAGCCTTAATAGGTTACATCCAGTTCCAAAATCTCATTACCTGCTAAATGCTTGGACCACTCCTTACAAAATAAAACCCCAACCCCATAGCTGAGAGAAGTTCCGTACTTCCATTCCATTATTTGTGGGCTTAAAGTCTTAAAATAGATGATAGCATTAATAGGTTTCATCCAGTTTTAATCACCTAAACTGAAAGACTCCCTGAACAGTTCCAAATTTTATCTCATCAAGGAGAATAAAAAAATTGAATATGGCATTTCACTCGTAGTTGTTAATTGTAACTTGCAACATGCATGGAATATTGGAATGTCATTAGAAAAAATACCTCTCTCGGCATTGTTTACCAATCCGACCATTTAGTGACTTTGCTATAACAGACCATTTTGTTGGTCCGTGCTTTTCTACCATATTGATAATGATCTCATCTTCCTAGAAAAGAACTCGATGAACATATAGAACATGCAGCTTTGAATTTATGGAAGTAAATAAAAATATTTGACAAACCTCTTGCGTCCAAGGACCTTTTATAAGTTCAGGATTAAGAACTTTTTGCCATCTATGCAGACATTGTACTTCTGTCCTATCAGGGAAAAATTCAGCTGTATACAAATACACACAGCACAGTGGTAAGCAAATATTATACAGATCCACAAATAAGCATTTGGCACTAAGTAGCTAAACTGCTAAATTTCAATGTTATGAATTATTCGTCTTCAAAACAATCTTCAAATCCTATAGGGGAACAACATAAGTTCTTCTAGAAAAAGAGTATGGTGAGTAAGGGACAGTGTTCTAAACGGCGGTCCTAGGCGGGCGCCTAGGCGCCATTAGGCGCTGGGCGACGAGCCAGCGCCGCACGGAGGGGCTCGACGGCCGGCTGGGCGCGCCAGGCGGGTCAACTGCGCCCTGGGCGGTTGACTACGGTGCCTAGGCGTTCTGGGCGGCAACGGTCAGAACGGTATTTTATTGCATTCCAAGGGGGAAAAAGCAAAAATGGCTAGGGTTTTTTAGCTTTCCTGGCTCCTAGCATTCAAGCATCGCCGCCGCCACTGTTGTTCGACTCCAGGCACTGACATCGCCGCCGGTCGCCGCGCTCCGCCGCGGGCTCGCCGCCGCTCCGCCACATTTCGGCATCGCACATCACAGACAGCGTGTCCAGCACTCCGGCTGTCCAGCATCACGCGCCATCGCCGCGTCATGCGTCATCACTCCGGCGCTCTGGTGTCATCTCCGGCGTCCGGCCGTGATCTGGTGTCAGCTCCACGCCTCCATGCCTCCTGCCCCTGCCCCTCCTGGTTTGCAATTAGTCTCCTTCCCCAGTTCCCCTCCTGGTTTGCAAACTGCAGTACACTAACAACTTATACTACAACTAGTCAACTTATGCTAACATGTTGCTGCCCCAGGCGCCCCTAGGCACCGCCTAGGCGCCCCTAGGCGCTAGGCGGCCAGTCACCGCCCGACTAGCACCTAGCGCCTATTAGAACACTGGTAAGGGGAAGATGGGGTTGTTTATGCTAATAAGCCTCGTAACACTTGTTAAATTAAAATATATTAAAAATGTGAAGCCCACCTAGCACATGGCATATATCAAGTACCCCTCATCAATTTCACCATCTTGAAAGGAACAAGATCATGTCCTGCTACTATAACCAGCAATAATGCAGCAAAACTCAGTTTCTTGATGTTCATGCTCATCATTACTAATAATGTTAATTAGTCAACAACTTTTCAAAATTATTAGGTTTGTCGATTAAACACCTTGCATGTTCTGCTTACACATGGAGAGTAAGGCCATTAAACACCTTTGAGGTATTCCATCGGCATCAGACACAACATTTTCTCAATGTCTGTTGATACACTGGGTCCAACATTGGTGGCAAGAAATTTAGTATAATTTCCTGATTCATGCTTATTCATGTATTATTAAAATAATTTAAGCATGTACACAGGATTATAAAAACCATTGAAATAGTGTTTACATGTGTGATTGGAGAGTATTTGTACGACAACTCAACTTACAGGGCAAACTAACAAAATTTGATACAGGGCAAAATTGGAGGGGGAAGGTGCCTCAGATGTTTTTTGGATTTCTTTTCCCTCATTGAAACTGTTAGTTGAATATTGACCAAATGATGCAGACAAGAAAAGAGAAGCAAACCTATCTTCTTCCAGTTTTTGCCCTTAAAAGTATCAACTGCTTTCCGCAGTGTTTCATCCTGCACCGAAGCAACAACTAGATAAACAATTTTTGCATTTGCAATGGATGCTGTCCCATCCAAAAGAAAAGATGCACATATAATAATAGAGTAAGGTAATGGTAAATGTCAATTGCAAAAGGTTGACATTTATAGTACAGAAGTAAACCAAATACAAGTTAATACTGCAGATAGAGTGAACTGTGAATGGACAGGAATGTAGTGGAAATTGAATATCAAGGAAAAAGAGTTAAATACTCACCTCATCTGATGTCCAGCCACCCTTAGTTCTCCTTACAGGGCCACTTGTTCTCCTAAAATGTAAGGTTCCATCAGTATCATAAAAAATCAGTTTAATAACAGCTCATGTAATTGGAATAAAAACTGACTAGGATCACAGTACAATACATAAAGTACATGTATGTACAATATAATTAGTTCCAGACTGTCCAATTGAAAGAAACAAGCCAAGATAGGAAAAACTACAAAATCAGCAAATTCAATTGATCCACATTTCTCACATGCCCTCAGGCAGGGATCCAGAAATGCCGCTGATTTCAGAAAAAAGTAGCCTATGTCTAGAAATGAAAATCTAGTTGACTTCCCTGGACCCCCATTTTTGGTAGAACCACAGATGTAGTTTTACTTGTTAGAGATCCAATTAACAATTTAAAAAAAATGGCTGGAAAAGATAGAGCTTTTGGTTACTACTATCCCCCAGAAAATGTTAAGTGGGTAGTTTCTGCTTTTTGTCCTGTTCTGGTTTCATAACTTCTCTCAAGCCTCAAGATCTACAGTTATATTTTATTATCATTAAATTATTAAACAGATTACATAAATATTAAATGACTGATTACTGAACAATTATCACTTATCAGAGACATGATAAACCATGTAGCTACTGAGCTTACAGTTAACTGATACAAATATACAATAAACACTCTTCTAGTCTTCTTTAGGGAGTTTATATGATGAGCAACACCAGCTTAAAATTGTTTGCTGGGATTAAGGAGTAAGGACTCAAAGGAAGAACTAAGCATGGCCATCAAAATAGACGCAACTGTGTTACTATTTACGACCACCTGATTGTAAAGCCATGAATTTCAGCTTCATAAATTATCACGACAACAATAACAAAGTCTTTCAATCCCAAGCCTATCATGTATATTATCATCCTGGACTTGATCCATTCTTGTGAGTTCATAAATCCAACACAACATACATATTTTTGTAACATTCAACTGTTGAACATGTCATCTTTTGTAGGAAAACATTCTGCACCATACAACATTTTAGGTCTAATCGCCATTATATAGAACTTGACTTTTAGCTTCTATAGTACCCTCTTGTCATAGAGAATACCATATGCTTGTTGCCACTTTATCCACCCGGCTTAGATTCTATAGCTAACATCTTCATCATTATCTCCATCTCTTTAAAACATTGACCCCAAATATCAAAAGGTATCCTTCTTGGACACTACTTGACCTTCCAAAGTCCAAACTAATATCTCCCTCATGTGTAGTAGTGCTAAAGTCACATCTCATATATTCAGTTTTAGTTCTGCTAAGATTCCCAGTCAAGCCAGAGAGCAAGGCACCGCCACGCTTGACAGAGTAGTGAGTGGAAACTACCAAGCATCAGACAAGTTGCTGTCTCAGGGCCCAGGGACAGGAAAACGACAAGGGCAGTGCATCTGCCTTGGAGGCTCGGAGCAGTGCGGTGACATTCCAAAGGTGAACAGGAACTTGCAGATCGTTGCTGCTGATGGTTTCAAGCAAGTTTCAATTCGGATTGACAACCATGGTCTACATACTTGAAACATGATTGGTTTTGCATTTCTTTTATTTGAAATTTGCACTGGTTTTGTTCAGCTGGAATCTGCCAAAACTTTGTAACTTGTGTGGAAGTCATGAGAGTAGAGACTTGGTGAAAGTTACATGAAACTTGCCGAAACACTCTTGAAATAAATGCAGTTATCCAATGAACTAGAGTAGCAAGAGCAAAAAAAAAACAAGTAATACACCATTGGAGCGTTGGAAAATGAGATGGAACAAAACAACATTGAATACGTGTACAGCTGTAAACCCTTGCAAGCTGCAACGATAAGATACATGTTAAAGGTCTACTTTCCTTAACAAACAACCGTCATACTGTACGTGGACCACATTTCCTATCAGAAATAAATCCAAAGATAGGAAATTTCTTGAGGACGCGATGAATCGCAATTGCAGTCGCGATCACAATCCAACACAACAGCATCTGCTAACCAAACAAGCATAAAAAACCCACCTTTCCCAGTTAAGCAGCTACCCCATCTGGACAAGCATCCGAACCGGGCAAACAACCACTACTACCCAACAACACAGTCACAGACAGACAGAAAGTTCAACTGCGGCGGGGATCACTACCTGCGACCGGAGATTGAATCCAACGGACTGGACACCGCAGGTGTCGCCCGTTCGTGCCCGCTTCCTTCCGACACCGAAGGGCTCCACGCCGCCGGATTCTGCTGAATCTCCGTTGATCCATCCTTTTCCTCCACCTTCATCGCCACCATCGCGCCCATTGATCTACCGCCTCATCAACGCCGCCATCGCTTCCACCCAAAACCACCACTCTAAATTTTTTTTTAAAAAAAACAAAATTTACATCAAAATCACCCCCACCGAACGCCTCGGAGAACAAGTGATCAAAGGGGAGACACCTCCACCGCCGCTTACGAAGCCCCGAGTAGACACCCAGATCGGGGAGCGGGAGGATCGAATCGGGGAGCGGGAGATGGCGGGAAGCGAGGGGGCGAGAAAGGGGGTCGGCCCGAAACCCTAGACAGGGTAAAAGCCCGAGCTCCTCCTGCGCGCTCGCCCGTGGGGGCGTGTCGCGCCGCGGCTTCGATTGTGCGTGGGGAAGGGGAAGGCGAAGGCGAAGGCGAAGACGAAGAAGATAGATAGGGAGGAGGCGGCTTTCAAAAAACCTCGCCCGTTGAGAAGGAAAAGGGGGGCGAGGAGTTAGCACTAGCAGACGGGAATAATTTACTCCTGCTTGTCCTTTTTCATATAGACCCCTAATCTATATGATAATTGTTTGTCCGGTGTAGTGCATCAAATGATTGGTATTTAAGGGTCCGTTCGTTTCACTCCTTTATTTTAAGAACTAAACTTGCTTATTTTTAGGGATAAAACGTAAAAGCTTAGGCCCCGTTTGAATTGGAGTTGCTTATTTTAGGAACTAAAATTTAGTTTCATTTAGTCCCTAAAATCCAAACAGGGTTGTTTATTGGGACTAAACTTTAGTACCTAAAGTTTAGTCCATTAGTCCCTTGGATATTGCTTATTGAGACTAAATGTGTTGTGCACACTCTATCCTCATTTATGAACCCCTCATTAAATGATGTTTAGTTCCTACATCTAAACAAGAGTACTAAACTTTAGTTCATTCTAAAATAAGCAACATACTAAAATAAGCAAGATTTAGTCCCTAAAAATAAGCAAGTCATTCAAACAGGAACTTAGTCTCATGTTCATGTTTGGATGTAAAAACTAAATAATATTTAATATCCTATACAACAGTTATATTATCATTAATTATTGCTACGCCTACCCTTTTTCCATACTTCTAGACATGACGTAAATGAGGGCACTAGGTGTCCAAGGTACCTTTTTAATCTCCGTAGATAATTCTCCGATGACTTATAGATTAAAGTTTAGAAAAGCTTAATCTTTAGAAGCAAGTCTGTTTGGAACATCAGAGTCTAAATAGGACTAAGAGAGTGTTAAAGTGTTTGGTTTCATAAACTAAAATTTAGTCTGTGTCACATTATATGTTTATACATCAATTGAAAGACTAACTTGAAATGATTATAAAAATAATTGTAGAATCATATAAGTGTTCATGAGGACAAATTTATTAAATCTAATTAATACATGATTAGCAAATGTTTACCGTAGCATC
>JAAALK010001735.1:25015-78909 GCA_019279435.1 Zizania palustris
CAGATAGATCCACCGATTATGTTCCAGTAACATATGTTGCTGAAGTAAATTGGTTCCAAGAAGTGATGAGATTTGCCCTACAGCCTTCTTGTTGGGCTAATATATCTGATGGGCAAAAGAATGCAGAGTGGTTTAATATTGGAGGTGGTCTGGCAAGGGTAGCCGTGGTATTTTTAATATTGGAAAAGCTCAGGTGACAAAGGACAAGATTCCAAAATAAGGTTAGTACAATTCTTCCATCTCGCTCTCCATTTTCCTGGTACTTTGAAAACAAACAGGTTCTTAAGGTGTTGCTAGGTGTCCAGGTGGGGTTCAGTGCTGAGTGTCGAGTCGCCTAGGGTGAGTGCCATATGGGTTGGGGTGGATGGCACACGCGGGAGGTTAAAACACACAGGGAGTAGTGAGGGAAGAGAAGAAAAGAGAGGGAAAAGAGAGCCGGCAGGTGGATCTCTTCAGTGGCGGCAGCCCTTTGGCAGTGGCGGGCATCCTCTTCGGCAGCAGCGAAGGCATGTGGCTGGTGCAGTGGCGTGCAGGAAAATATTAGCCTGAAGCGTGGAGTGGGAAACAGCGCGCGGGATTAAGGGCTAGGAGGGAAAAGAGAGGAAAATAGAGGGAAGGGCACTGCACTTGGGAAATATTAGCCTGGAGTGGAAATAACACACGGGATTAAGGGCTGGAGGGAAAAGAGAGGATAAGAGATGAAAGAAAGGTAAAAAGAGGACGTGTGACTGTGTATGACATCACCTCGCTACGTGTCTAAATTGCCTAGGCAGCTGGAAACCCGGTCGCCTCACCTCGCCTTACTGCTTTAAAAACATTGAAGACAACAAGCAAAGTGTATACACTTGCAAAAGTGCGAAGTTTCTCATGCTCTTTGGTAGTCTCACCTGTTTATGTTAGACTGCTTAGTATTCCAATAGCTACTGCTTGGCCATTGTTGAGGTCAATAAAAGCTGTATAATGATCTTGGTTGCGTGTTTCCAACGGTACCTGTTTACTGTTTTTCTATTGGATCAGGTATTTTTTAAGGATGTAGCTGGTTGCGATGAAGCTAAACAAGAATAATGGAGTTTGTTCATTTCCTTAAGAATCCCAAGAAGTATGAAGAGTTAGAGAGCAGATACCCAAAGGTGCTCTGCTGTGGGGTCCTCCGGAACAGGCAAGACTCTACTTGCTAAAGCTACGGCAGGAGAGTCTGGTGTGCCCTTCTTGTCTATTTCTGGTTCGATTTCATGGAAATGTTTGTTGGTGTTGGACCATCCAGGGTGCGGAACTTGTTCCAAGAAGCTCGTCAGTGTGCTCCCAGTATTATATTTATTGATGAGATCGATGCAATGGTCGTGCCAGAGGACGTGGAGGTTTTTCTGGTTCAAATGAGGAGCGTGAAAGTACTTGAACCCTGCTTGTAGAGAGGATGGGTTGTGGACACAACTGCTGTGTCGTGTTCTTGCGGTACAATAGGCCTGACATTCTGGATAAAGCCTTACTAAGACCTGGAAGATTGATCGACAAATAACAATTGACAAGCCAGATATAAAGGGTCGTGACCAAATATTCGCATATATCTTAAAAAGCTTAAACTTGACAATGAACCATCATTTATTCACAAAGGCTAGCAGCTTTAACACCTGGATTTGCTGGAGCTGACATTGCCAATGTTTGTAATGAAGCTGCCTTAATTGCTGCAAGAAATGAGCAAACTCAGATTACTATGCAGCATTTGAGTCTGCAATTGATAGGATTATCGGTGGCTTGGAGAAGAAAAACAAGGTAATGATTATGTGCCAGTTTGAAAACAATCTACTATGAACTGGTAATTGGTAAACCAATAAATCGAACCTGCAAAAACCGATTAATGCCTTATTTATGCATTATTCAGGCAGTGTGTAATTGTGTTTAACTCTCTCATGTAGATGGTTAAGTTTTCTTTTATACAGCATTTTTCCTGGGCATACTGATTCGGTTTTCGAAACATGCCATGAAACATCCACTATAGCACCCTCGTTAGGTCCCTGTTCTAGTGGATCATCATTAAGTGCTTTGAACACGAAGTATCCACAATACACTTCTGTAGGAAACATCCAAGCTTTTCTGTTATTCACATTTTTATTCATAGTAATTACATAAAATCTCTTATCCAGTAAGGAAGTATACTTAGATAATAGTTAAGTAACTAATTTTTATATGGTGCGATTTGTTCTCAACATGCATTAATTATGTTTTCTTTTTTATTCTGACCTTTGAGTCTGTCAATCTGATTGCAGGTCATTAGCAAATTGGAGCGCCGTACTGTTGCTTACCATGAATCTGGCCATGCAGTTACTGGATGGTTTTTAGAGCATGCAGAGCCTCTTCTGAAAGTTACAATTGTTCCTCGTGGAAAGCTGCTCTAGGCTTTGCACAGTATGTCCCAAATGAAAATCTTTTGATGACAAAAGAAAGCTTTTTGATATGACATGCATGACATTAGGTGGCGAGCTGCGGAGGAGGTATACCTTTTTTACAGTAAGACTGATTTTATGTTAAATAGCAAATATTTGTGGACATCTATTCCAAAATCCTATTGCTGACACATCGCTTTTTTAACGTCTTCTTATGACAGCTGTATGCGAAATAGTTAATTTTTAAGTTAAAGGAATCTTTTTAATGTGAGGTTTGTCTAACATGACAACTGCAAATAACTAAAAATTATGGCCTGCTGATATATTAAATTTTCACCTCTCAACTGACTTGGTGCATAGGAGCAATATTATTGCAATGTGGTTGTGAAGTCTGGCTGGTTTGGTAAACCAAAACTCTTAGTTTGTGTGTCTAATTCATATTATGTTTTCATATTTGTTCATATGCACAGATGGTTAGCATTAGTTTGTTTGGCCTACCTTTTCTTTGCATCTAATGTTCATATGTGTTGAATCATGACAGTCCTTCAACATGCATTGGCATCATGCCATTTGATTGGTTCGCATTGGTTTGTCTCATCAATTTTCCAGGCTTCTTCCAATTATTTTACGTTTTATCACAAAGCAAATGGCAGCATATTGAAAGATTCAAGCTCCCTGTATTAAGCCAAACCATTCACAATGTTGCCAGTGAAGGGATATCTATAAGACTAATAGAGATTCTCGGATTGGGCTTTGTTTCAGGTGTTGATTGGAAAGATCTCCACCGGTGCTCAGAATGACCTGGAGAAAGTTACCAAAATGACCTATGCGCAGGTTGCTGTATATGGTTTCAGTGAAAAGGTTGGGCTTTTATCCTTCCCTCAGAGGAGGATGGCTTTGAAATGTCCAAACCTACAGCAACCAAACAGCATCCATCATCGATGATGAGGTGAGGGAATGGGTTGGCAAAGCATACAAGAAAACAGTTGAACTGATAAAGGAGCACAAGGAGCAAGTTGCTCAAATCGCAGAATTGCTGATTGAGAAGGAGGTCCTTCACCAGGACGATCTGGTTAGGGTATTGGGAGAGCGGCCTTTCAAGGCAGTCGAGCCAACCAACTACGACCTCTTCAAGCAGGGGTTCCAGGATGACGAGGGACAAGAACCAAGAGCCGGCCAAAAATCCTCAGGTGCCTGATGATGATGGAACACCTTCACTCGGCGAGGTTGTTGTACCCACATAATTCTGCCCGAATTTACAGCTGTAAATTGCACTCTGTTTCCATAGATTCTTGTTTGTTGCTGCAGCATAAGAATTTGTATAAATTTAACGCCCTCGTCTACTTGAGCCATTGTGGGATCCCCGTTGACTTTCTGCGAGCCACGGCGTTTTCCTCCATGTTTTAATCAATACAATGAGCTAGTCGAGGATCATGATTTGAGCTTGTCTTGACGTCAGTTCGATCCGTCACCACACGATCGAACGTTTCGTTGTTGACTTCTGATTTCACGATTTCATCCGCTTATGATAAGGCACGAAACGAAGTCCGTCCCATCTGACGTGCCAACAAAGTTAAACAGTTAATCTGAAAGGTTTACTACTACCTTTCTTGACTGAGATATGTTCGGAAGCCAACTTCGGGAATGTTTGGGAAAGATTTTTGTAGCCGCACGTATTTCTAGAATCTAAAATTGAAACAAATAGATTAGATTTTGGTTTAAGTTGTTAGTAGTTGTAGAATCTAGAAATAAATCAAAATTTAGAAGTTGGAAAACACTAATTTCTCTATATTCTCATAAACAGGTCCTTCAACTAGTTAGGAGGCAATTGACTACCCTTTCCATTCTAAAATGACTACTTTTAGTTTAAATTTGATAATTACTGATAAGATTAATGTACGTTTTATTAATAAAAAATCAGCATTGTGAAGTGATATTTAAGTAGTAAGGGGGCATTGAGAGAATTTTTTATGATGATAGGTAAGAGGTAGAAATAGTGTTTTTTTATAAATTAGAGGGATAGAATAATGTCTTTTTCTGGTACGGAGAGGAGTACGTCGATGTGAGTGGCTATTTGCCGCTAAATCAGGGAACCTGTACTTGTGGATGGTTGACATTACGTTGTAATCACCCACCAGTCTAGTACCACTTGCTTTTCGGAGGAACGAAATCGAAATTCTCGTATGCATGCTACCAAACTAAAATGCAGAGAAAAGGAGGCTCGAAAAATGTGTTTTTTTAGAAGTGTCTAGGTATGCTGTTCATGAACAATTTAGTAATACAGTAATGCTAATATGTTTAGAAAGATATTTCCGTGCTACTAAACCCCCAAAGAAAATGGAGGAAAGGACTCATCTACTCCACATCCATGCTTGCAGATGCAGAGGGCACACACAGGCCTTCAAGCCAAAGGGAGGACAGCATGGTAATTGGTGAGGCAACAAGAAACAGTTTCTTGACTGCGCCACGATTTTATTTTATGACTAATATATGAATCTAGATATTATATTATTAGACTCATATATCAGTTATAAAGTCACGGTAGAAATGAGTACGTGACTATAAAAATCTCATTTGCCTCTTCTCTGCATTAGGAGGAGGCTTCAGGCTTGGATGAAGAGAAATGATGACTACCTGCTAAGCATGTATCACACGAATCAGTGAATCATCCCTTGATTTTTTTTTTCGTTCAAACCATGCATGCACAGAATGTGTCTGCTGGTTGCCCTGTGCAGGATGATCCACATCCACAGACTACCTTCCTCCTGCTCCTGCAGGTCAAGTCCCTGTCTTGCAACTTGCAAGTCTTTTGTTATTTGCTTGTGCAGTCGCTTGGCATGTAAGCATAAGTCTAGGAAACACATAGGCTGCCTTAGCTAGCTGAAGAAAAGTTATGAACTGACTTTAGCTTGGTCTGTGGGGATGCACGGCAGAAGAGGTCACTTTAAGTCTATTTATAATGGGGTTTCATGAGGTGTTTTATGATATTAATTACTATGTCACATCAATTTTTTGCTGACATGACATTCAATTAATGAGAAAAGAGAAGGAAGTAGTGTCATCACTATGACATGGTGCTAATCCATTTCCAAGACGGATAAAACGAAAGTGAATACCCATTGTGAGCCAAATCGTTTCACTAGGGAGATGGTATTTCATGAGAGCTAGTTGCATTTAATTACACTGGTTAGCCTAGGAAATAGTGAAATGAAACTATTCACTGAGAAATGGTATTTCATTCAGTTGTAAAGCTGACGTGACATTCTAAGAAACAGTGTTATGAAACCCACCATTATGAATAGCCTAACAGTTAACTCTAACCCTTCTAAAAAAATCCTCCCTCAAAGCATGGATTCAACAACTGCTGATTTAACATGCATGTTTGTGATGGGTTAGGTACGAGAAAAAGATTCTGATAAAACCTCTCTGTCAATTGGTCAATAGCCACTGTTTTGTAGTACTCGCTGGTCATGAAGCAATTTTTTTTCTAGTTCTAAATGTGAGCTACATCCTATGTATTGCTGTCGCTCACATTAACCAAACTTATCAAGCCCAATTACGACGTACCAATTGAGTCGCGAATTAAGAATCTCAAACTACTTGTCAAGGTAATGCAGGGTTGACTTTCGCCACACTCCGAAGCTAGCTAGCTGCAGAGAGTGAGTAGTGCATGCATGCATGCATGCATGCATGGGCCAGTCGCCATCCTTTCTCGATCGGCCGGCCGGTAGTGCAGCAGCACCTAGCTTAGCCAGTGAGCTGCATGCATGCATGCGACGTTCAGGCGACCCAGACCGTGTCCATCCAGCGATATGATAGATAACCAAACGAAAGTTACTAAGCAGAGATCGACTAACACTACAAAAAACAGAAAGTTTTCGTCGGCTATTTTATCTTCCGTTGGCTTTTTGAAAAACCGACGAAATTTAAATAACTTTCGTCGGCCTAAAGGAGCCGACGAAAGTTAGCTTTCACAGTAGCCGACGAAAGATAGAGGCATTTTTCCCCGCCGGGTATAATCCCCTAACTTCTGTCGGCCAGCATTAAATCCGATGGAAGTTAAAATTAACTTTCGTCGGTTTTAGATGTGGCCGACGGAACTTAAGTTCCGCACGCTTTTTTCCCCGCACCCTATTTTCTCAGCCGTGCCTTGTTTAACTTAACCCTAGGTTTTCCCTTCTCCTCTTCTTCCCGCCGCCTCCGCGCGACTACGCCCGCTGCCTCCGCCGCCTCCCCGGCCTCCGCCCACCTCCCCGACCTCCCGCCGCCTCCACCCGCCTCCCCGGCCTCCCCGACCTCCGGCCGCCTCCACCGCCTCCCGTCGCCTCCGCCGCCTCCTCCGCCTCCACGGCCTCCCGCCCGCTTCCTCTCGTTCCCGGTCTCCGTGCGGCGGGCTTCTGCCCTCCTGTGCGGCCGGCGAGCAGGCCGGCCTCGTTGTACCGGTGGGTGGCATCCGTCCCGGTCCGAGTTGAACTGGAGGTATCCATTCCTTCTCTCGTAGCCCTTCCGCCTCCCCCGCGTCGATTCATCGGCCGGCGTAGACTGGATATCCGTCCGGGGTTCGGGGCTTGTTTGGATCGCGGGTTCCGATTTTATTTCGTCGTTTCTGCGGTAATCGAACTGGTTCCTGTGAAAGTCCTGCCTTCCCGAGGAAGGAAGCCATCGATTGATTTCTCTCTCTGCAATTAACCCGTTTAGTTTTTTTACAGATTGTTTTATACCAGTTTGTTTCCAAAAAAATTACTCCTGAATTTGTATAAATGCAATATGATTCCCTGAAGTGGGTAATGTTTCATACCATCTGGCATGCAATACTAAAGTGAGATCCAGTACATCACGAATTTACTCCTGAATTTACCATCTGGTTTTCACTTTCGCAGGGATGGACTTTGGTGATTACAGACGCATGGCTGTTGGTTGTGCTGTACTGCATCGGTGGTCTTCAGGTCCTGCATTAGGGAGCGTAACCGTGGTTTCACTTGTCATCCTGCCAGTAGCCCTAATATTCGTTGTCTCTTGGGCTGTACATCAGAATTCACCATTTGCTATGTCTGATAATATGCGTAACCTTATGGTATGGTTTGTTGTGTGCTGTAATAAGGAAGTGGTGAATTGTTTGCAAATTTTCTTTTTTTTTGGATTTTTTAGTTAACTTCCGTCGGCCAAATTTAACCGACGAAAGTTATTGGCCCGTCGATAGGAAAAATAAAAAAACAAAAAAAAGTAATTTTCGTCGGCTAGTATTTGGCCGACGGAAGTTAACGATTTCGTGGTAACTTCCGTCGGCTAGGTTTGGCCGACGGAAGTTAGCTAACTTCCGTCTACCCGCTTCCATCGGCCAAAAGCCGACGGAAGTTAACCTTTTGCCGACAGAAGTACCGTACTCTTGAAGCTAACACACACTCACAATATATATGTAGCTAGATATATCTCACCAGAAAAAGGTCAATGAACTGAAGCTTTTTGTGTAGATGGCCTGCATGCGCATGCTTCGGCCCCACACTGATCGATCTGCCAATGCAAGCTATCTATCTATCTATCTACTAGCTCCTCGATCTCCAGTATATATAGGCACCTCGATCGAGTTCCTCTGCAGCATTACAAGCAGAAAGCTTCATCTAACAAACGAAACAGAGAGATCAGCCAGGAAGGAATAACAATGGCCACAGCCTCCTCTCTTCTCCCTTGCAGCCTCCTCGTCGCAGCAGCAGCACTGATGCTGTGCACACTGGGAGCTGAATCCGTGATCACGAGGCAGTACCAATTCGATGTAAGTGCATGCATATCATGCAGCATATGGGTAACTAATAACTAGCTGCAACATTTTGCAACATCTGTGTGTATCCAGCTTGAAAAGTTAGCTAGGCTTGCAAGGCAAAAATTTACAGTTTTATTGTGATATCGCAGGTGCAAACGACGAGCGTGACGAGGCTGTGCAGCACGAAGAGCGTCGTGACGGTGAACGGGCAGTACCCGGGCCCTACGCTGTTCGCAAGGGAGGGCGACCACGTCGAGGTCAAGGTCGTCAACCGCTCGCCCTACAACATGAGCATCCACTGGTACGTTGTACGTTCGTCCGGCGTTTGCTCGATTTCCGCCGTGTTTTGACGCGAAAACGTCACGACGACGACGATGCATGCATGCAGGCATGGAATACGGCAGCTGCTGAGCGGGTGGGCGGACGGGCCGTCGTACATCACGCAGTGCCCGATCCGGCCGGGGGGCAGCTACGTGTACAGGTTCACCATCGTCGGGCAGCGCGGCACGCTGTGGTGGCACGCGCACATCTCATGGCTGCGCGCCACCGTGCACGGCCCCATCGTCATCCTCCCGCCGGCAGGCGTCGGCTACCCGTTCGGCCCGGCGCCACACGAGGAGGTGCCCGTCATGTTCGGCGAGTGGTGGAGGAACGACACGGAGGCGGTGATCAGCCAGGCGCTGCAGACCGGCGGCGGGCCGAACGTCTCCGACGCCTACACCATCAACGGCCTTCCTGGCCCTCTCTACAACTGCTCGGCTCAAGGTGAGCACAGAGCTCACTGCTTGGTCGTCAATGGCGAGTAGTTGTGTACTACTTGTACGCGTGTGGGGACAGTGTGGCTGATCGAGATAATTAATGGTGGTTTGCGTGGCGCAGACACGTTTAAGCTCAAGGTAAAACCCGGCAAGACGTACATGCTGCGACTCATCAACGCTGCACTCAATGACGAGCTCTTCTTCTCCATCGCCAACCACACGCTCACCGTCGTCGACGTGGACGCGGTCTACGTCAAGCCCTTCACCGTCGAGACGCTCATCATCGCGCCGGGGCAGACGAGCAACGTGCTGCTCACCGCCAAGCCGATGTACCCGGGCGCGAGCTACTACATGCTGGCGCGGCCGTACACCACCACGCAGGGCACCTTCGACAACACCACCGTCGCCGGCGTCCTCGAGTACGAGGACCCCTGCCCCACCGGCGCCGGAAAGAGCTTCCCCGTATTCTCGCCGACGCTGCCGCAGATCAACGACACCAACGCCGTCTCCAACTTCACCGCGAAGCTTCGCAGCCTGGCCAGCGCCGAGTACCCGGCGGCGGTGCCGCAGGTGGTGGACCACCGCTTCTTCTTCACCGTCGGTCTCGGAACGCACCCCTGCGCCGTCAACGGGACGTGCCAGGGACCCAACGGCTCCCGGTTCGCCGCCTCCATCAACAACGTCTCCTTCGTGCTCCCGACGACGGCGCTGCTCCAGTCGCACTTCACCGGCAAGTCGAAGGGCGTCTACGCCTCCAACTTCCCGTACTACCCGCTGCAGCCCTTCAACTACACCGGAACGCCGCCGAACAACACCAACGTCATGAACGGGACCAAGGTGCTCGTGCTCCCCTTCGGCGCCAACGTCGAGCTGGTGATGCAGGAGTGCAGGACACAAGCATCCTCGGCGCCGAGAGCCACCCGCTGCACCTGCATGGCTTCAACTTCTTCGTCGTCGGCCAGGGCTTCAGCAACTTCGACGCCGTCAACGACCCTGCCAAGTTCAACCTCTTCGACCCCGTCGAGCGCAACACCGTCGGCGTCCCTGCCGGCGGTTGGGTCGCCATCCGCTTCCACGCCGACAACCCAGGTACACTTCGTACTACTTCAAATCCAATTCCGCGGCAATTCCATGGCACACTGCATACCCCCAATGCAACTTAATTAATAATTACCTTGCACGTTAAAATTTGCACTTACAACTAATCAAAATTACTTACACTAAGCTTGTTTAGATTTATCAATATATAAATGAATCTAGTCAAAGTTAGAATAACTTAATTACATTCTCAGCTCAATCGGAGAAATTAATTGCTAATTAATTCAAGGTGAGACGATATCTGCAGGTGTGTGGTTCATGCACTGTCACTTGGAGGTGCACATGAGCTGGGCCTGAAAATGGCGTGGCTGGTGCAAGACGGCGCCCGTCCTGACCAGAAGCTCCCGCCTCCGCCGTTGGATCTCCCGAAATGCTAGCCACACAACTCAAGACCAATGGCCAAGATTGATCGCTTCGCTTCGCGCCCACTCAACCCACGTACTGTTGTGCATCAGATCGAGCTTTTGCTGCTTCGGTTCCTCGTCGTCGTCGACCGCCTTTTGCTTGTTTTGTTGCTGTTTTGATCGATTTGCAGTGCTTGTTCTTCCGTGTGTTTGCATGGAGTTTGAATTAAACTGTGTTTGTTGTTCTTAGGACTGCTAGCTGCCTGTCATTTTATCAGTACTTGCGTACTTTTGCAGCTTGTAATGTACCGATGACTGATCCAGTGTATTTGCGGTAATAAAATCTATTATTGTTTTAAAATAATAAATTAAAATCCAGACTCTACATCCAAAATAAATAATAAATGTGCCTTTTCTTGTAAACTTTTGTAACCAATCCCAGCGTTCCCCTCTAAAGCTCTCCATAAGGAACGAGTTGAGCTCGCTGTAATAGCTCTGTATCCTGTGCACAAAACACCCTCCCTGTACAAATACATAAGATGGATCGTGGCTTTTCATCTAAAATCCAACGATCCTCCGATTTTACAAAAAATATTCCTCCACAATGTCCCTCCGCTTCTTCCTATCAGTTTGCAAAAACCTCCTTCAAACTATGGTCGTTGGATTATAGATGAAGAACCACGGTCTGTTTTATGCATTTATGCACGGAGGATATTTTGTGCACACGATACAGAACCCGCTGTAATACGCCCCCTTATCTTCTAACTTTTGCCATCTTTTAATTTATATAAATTATTGTAGGAGTCTCGATCTCCTGCAGATTTTCTTTAAAAAATAAGTCATGCAAGAGTATTTGTCCATATCAAAATTCAGTTGCTTAACTTTACTTTATGTGTTTAGTTATAGGTGTTATGGGATACCCAATACCCAAAGAAATACACAGACAAAAATACCGGACATGGAAAGAATGTCTAATCCGGTCAGAAACAATAGTAACTATTGTACGAATATTAATTGTTTTGGATAGAATTATACATACCAAGACATAGACATATTAAAATGATTATTATCTTTCCTATCCAATTTTTTTTTTCTATTTTAATTGGTTACAAACACACCCTCATTTTTTCACTATTTTGCATGGCTTATGCATGCACGTTTTTACACGTGATGACTATTATTTGTATACTCTTGCCTAAACACCAAAATAACTATTATTAGTATACTATGAGGTTACACGTATACAGCCATGAAAAGGGCAAGGTATCAAATCAAATCACATCATTGCCGTAATACAAGTCAATCCTAGCCAGCTTCTTCCTAGCTAATTTTGCACCTTCGTTTTAGCCACTTTTGTTTCTTCTCTCGCTATCAGCACAAGTATCGTTTCGGTGATTAATTGGTGGTGAATAAAATGCATCTTGGACTTGTGAGAACATATATCGTTTCATTAGGATTTGTAAATTGTATGTGCATTTAACTACGATAATCGAAGCGACAACATGATACGTAGATAACTTAACACGGCTGCCTTATCACTCACTCGTACTATTTTAGTGATTCCCATCTACTGAATGCAACATGGCTTGGCTTGTTGACCAATTTAGAAACCAGCTGGAAGCTGGGAAAATACACGGTGCAATGCAACTCATAATGACAAGCTGTTTCATTTCAAGACTGACAAGTAAGTCTACACGATGGTAAAAGGAAAAAAAAAAGCACTATGGGCTTGTGTTCAACTTTAAAGTTTCTATAACTATGTTTCATCCTTTCTACACAGTTGCCACGATGATAAAAGAAAAAAAAACTGATGAATTACTAACTGTGAGCTTATAGAAGCAAAATATTTCCTTTCAAAATAGGGGATGACTTTGTACAGCCCACTACCAAGGAGAGTTGGCAGGGTAAATGGCGATTCATTTGTAATTGTTTCTCCAGTCAGTGCTTCCCATTTGCTTTTTAGGAACAGTCAGCTCAGCACATCAGGTCTTCTCGCCAACTTCAGCTCACTGCCAGTAGTTTCTGCAACGAGGGAAACTAAAATGACATGCATGTTCGATGACAAAAAAAATATACATCTATACCAAAGAAATCTTCTTTCATATAAAAAGTTCCAAAGAAATATAAAATAAACTCATTTGAAGGATCTCCAAGCGTACACGACTTTCCTATATAAATGAAACTATGAGCGATGTACACTTGTAAGCTAAACTTGAAACAAAGATATCACAGATTCATACCTGGACACTAGAGAATTAGGTTGCATCTAACTTTGTTGTATGGGTGAAGTCTATGGTTAAAGTTTCCACTCCGATCATATGCCCATCCAATTTCTTCCCTTGAATGCTTGAAACACCAGTGCTGGCATTAGCACTTTCAGAATTCCCGCAAGCAGATTTCATCATAGTATCACACATACCCATTCCATCAGATGAAAAATCTAGATGCTTTTCAACGGTTTTCAGCACGGCCATTCTTTTTGACCTTAGTCGATATGGAGGGGAAATATCAACACTCCCTGAATCAGTAGAAAACCCTTGGTCATCCAGAGGACCCAAGGACAGAAGTGTTGCCGTTTTGAATGATTGTGAGCTATCTGTAGTACACTTTCCTATGGGAGTGTGAAAGTTATCACTGCTTATTCTGCCAATCTTCAAATCACTACCTTGAGCACAAGTCGGTTTATCTCTTTTTCTTCTTCTTAGTATTGAAGGAGTATCAGGGAAGTTTTCAGCAGCAGTCCTTAATACAGATTCAAAAGTAAGTCGATCTGATCCTTTTCTGTCAGTGGAAGATGGAGTAGTATATCCATTGGGTGAGTGCATTTTATTACTAGTGTGTTCCAGCACATAATTTGCAGAAAATACTGGGGAACGAGCAGGGATGTCTTCCATCTTAGGTATCTGATAACAAAGAGAACCAACAGAATGAGCCTCCCTCTGCAAAGATGATTCAGCTCTGTTTATGGTTGCTTCACCTTCTTTTTTAGCTGGTCTTGAACTATCTGTTTTATTTGACATTTGATCAATTTTAAGTCCCTTCCCATCGAGCAAATTGATTCTTTCACCGTTTTCACAAACAAAATTGTTCTCAGTGCCCTGATCATGAACAGAACTCATTTTCAGCTCATGTGTTGCTAGATTAACAGCAGCTACTGATGCCTCACATGAAGTTACTGATTGACCAGTTGCCACCGAAAGAGAGAGGAAATCTGCACAGTCCTTAGTCTTAGTGACTTCAAAATTGGATGCCCATGGATGAGGGGTAAGATCAGAACAAGCAACTACTTCTGAGCGATCTTTTGAACAGATTGTTGGCTCTTTGTTCAAGTCAATATGGTTCTCAGCAGGTGGCAGCTCCAACAACTGTTTCAAATCATTACAAACAACCTGCTGTTGAACTGGCAGAATATATCTGGTATTGTAGTCATCTAACCTTTTTCTTAATGAACTGTTCCAATGGTTTTTTATCGAGTTATCTGTTCTGGAGACAAGAACAAACATGCACGAGCATAAGGGAAAAATATAAGAAGCCCGATTATTCGATTAATGCCCTAGTGAAAGTCAAACAATAAACTCTATATGAACTTTACAAATGAAAATAACACAAAATGCAGAAGCGCATTTGCAACAGCATAGACAACTTTATTTGTTTGGAACATCTAACCACAAAAGGTAATAAAACTTCACTCACTGTATTATAATAATATATGCCACAAATAAACTATTTATTAACACAAGCCAATACTTTGCTTCTGCTACAGATGTTATTACAAGAGTTAAACACAAGAACAATCCATAAAAGATTGTCATTACAATACCATTAGTGCATCTCTCTTATGAATCACTGCATAATTATGTATTCTTTTAAATAGCAACACAATCACTGTGTTTGTCTAAAGAGTATCAAGAAAGAGATTTGCATATCATCAATTAATGACCACAGTGAATAAGTCTAATTTACATGAGTAAATAAAAAATTCCACAATGATGCCGCGGATTAGTATTTAGTACCTTCCAGGAAGAAGCTTTGCAATTTCTGCCCATTTGTTCCCGTACATACAATGAGCACGAGCAATCACACCCTCCTCTTCAACAGTCCAGGCTTCTTTCCTTATTTGTGGATTCAGATGATTATGCCACCTAAATTATATGAGTAGCATCAAAAAATGAATTGACTTGTATGTTGTGTAGCACTTTATTATGATTTATGACAAACTTAAGTAAAGAAATAAAAATATGCAAGAAACCTAACTACAATTTTAGAATCTTGACAGGTGATTAGTGATGAAGTAATACTCAAAGTTTAGCCTGGTGGATGTACAAACTACAAAGAAGTGCAATTGATATTTGATCATTTAAACAGTCTTGTTTTGGGAAGCAAAGATATTTCGACTAAAATTTAAAATGTAGAGAACTCTGTTATTTCTGTCTTGGCAAAATTACTAATGCAAAAAAGTGGAATCCTGCATAAAATTTAGTGTGGCAAAGATATTCGCATTCCAAGGACACCAACAGTTGATGCTTTATTGTTTTGTTGCACTCAACAAATTAAGAATATGTCAGAGTGTGTATGCTCATTCGCTTCTTAACTCTTGTACCATACTCTTGATCCCACAGGGTAAAGTAAACATATAGTGTTGTTCAGAGAATATTAAACACAAAAAAGTTTCAAAAGGGTAAATTTAAAATCAAACAGAACAAGTGTGTCATGGGTGACTGCCAAGAGATTTGTATAGTGAATAGTTGGATGCCTGGGTTGTATGCTACTAGAGGTCATTAGTTATTGGGAAGCCACCAAAATCTCATTACCTGCTAAATGCTTGGGCCACTCCTTACAAAATAAAACCCCAACCCCAAAGCTGAGAAGTTCCATACTTCTATTATTTCTCGGCTTAAAGCCTTAAAATAGATGGTAGCCTTAATAGGTTACATCCAGTTCCAAAATCTCATTACCTGCTAAATGCTTGGACCACTCCTTCCAAAATAAAACCCCAACCCCATAGCTGAGAGAAGTTCCGTACTTCCATTCCATTATTTGTGGGCTTAAAGTCTTAAAATAGATGATAGCATTAATAGGTTTCATCCAGTTTTAATCACCTAAACTGAAAGACTCCCTGAACAGTTTCCAAATTTTATCTCATCAAGGAGAATAAAAAAATTGAATATGGCATTTCACTCGTAGTTGTTAATTGTAACTTGCAACATGCATGGAATATTGGAATGTCATTAGAAAAAATACCTCTCTCGGCATTGTTTACCAATCCGACCATTTAGTGACTTTGCTATAACAGCCATTTTGTTGGTCCGTGCTTTTCTACCATATTGATAATGATCTCATCTTCCTAGAAAAGAACTCGATGAACATATAGAACATGCAGCTTTGATTTTATGGAAGTAAATAAAAATATTTGACAAACCTCTTGCGTCCAAGGACCTTTTATAAGTTCAGGATTAAGAACTTTTTGCCATCTATGCAGACATTGTACTTCTGTCCTATCAGGGAAAAATTCAGCTGTATACAAATACACACAGCACAGTGGTAAGCAAATATTATACAGATCCACAAATAAGCATTTGGCACTAAGTAGCTAAACTGCTAAATTTCAATGTTATGAATTATTCGTCTTCAAAACAATCTTCAAATCCTATAGGGGAACAACATAAGTTCTAGAAAAAGAGTATGGTGAGTAAGGGGCAGTGTTCTAAACGGCGGTCCTAGGCGGGCGCCTAGGCGCCATTAGGCGCTGGGCGACGAGCCAGCGCCGCACGGAGGGGCTCGACGGCCGGCTGGGCGCGCCAGGCGCCTAGGCGGGTCAACCGCGCCCTGGGCGGTTGACTGCGGCGCCTAGGCATTCTGGGCGGCAACAGTCAGAACGGTATTTTACTGCATTCCAAGGGGGAAAAGGCAAAAATGGCTAGGGTTTTTTAGCTTTCCTGGCTCCTAGCATTCAAGCATCGCCGCCGCCACTGTTGTTCGACTCCAGGCACTGACATCGCCGCCGGTCGCCGCGCTCCGCCGCGGGCTCGCCGCCGCTCCGCCACATTTCGGCATCGCACGTCACAGACAGCGTGTCCAGCACTCCGGCTGTCCGGCATCACGCGCCATCGCCGCGTCATGCGTCATCGCTCCGGCGCTCTGGTGTCATCTCCGGCGTTCGGCCGTGATCTGGTGTCAGCTCCACGCCTCCATGCCTCCTGCCCCTGCCCCTCCTGGTTTGCAATTAGTCTCCTTCCCCAGTTCCCCTCCTGGTTTGCAAACTGCAGTACACTAACAACTTATACTACAACTAGTCAACTTATGCTAACATGCTGCTGCCCTAGGCGCCCCTAGGCACCGCCTAGGCGCTAGGCGGCCAGTCACCGCCCGACTAGCACCTAGCGCCTATTAGAACACTGGTAAGGGGAAGATGGGGTTGTTTATGCTAATAAGCCTCGTAACACTTGTTAAATTAAAATATATTAAAAATGTGAAGCCCACCTAGCACATGGCATATATCAAGTACCCCTCATCAATTTCACCATCTTGAAAGGAACAAGATCATGTCCTGCTACTATAACCAGCAATAATGCAGCAAAACTCAGTTTCTTGATGTTCATGCTCATCATTACTAATAATGTTAATTAGTCAACAACTTTTCAAAATTATTAGGTTTGTCGATTAAACACCTTGCATGTTCTGCTTACACATGGAGAGTAAGGCCATTAAACACCTTTGAGGTATTCCATCGGCATCAGACACAACATTTTCTCAATGTCTGTTGATACACTGGGTCCAACATTGGTGGCAAGAAATTTAGTATAATTTCCTGATTCATGCTTATTCATGTATTATTAAAATAATTTAAGCATGTACACAGGATTATAAAACCATTGAAATAGTGTTTACATGTGTGATTGGAGAGTATTTGTACGACAACTCAACTTACAGGGCAAACTAACAAAATTTGATACAGGGCAAAATTGGAGGGGGAAGGTGCCTCAGATGTTTTTTGGATTTCTTTTCCCTCATTGAAACTGTTAGTTGAATATTGACCAAATGATGCAGACAAGAAAAGAGAAGCAAACCTATCTTCTTCCAGTTTTTGCCCTTAAAAGTATCAACTGCTTTCCGCAGTGTTTCATCCTGCACCGAAGCAACAACTAGATAAACAATTTTTGCATTTGCAATGGATGCTGTCCCATCCAAAAGAAAAGATGCACATATAATAATAGAGTAAGGTAATGGTAAATGTCAATTGCAAAAGGTTGACATTTATAGTACAGAAGTAAACCAAATACAAGTTAATACTGCAGATAGAGTGAACTGTGAATGGACAGGAATGTAGTGGAAATTGAATATCAAGGAAAAAGAGTTAAATACTCACCTCATCTGATGTCCAGCCACCCTTAGTTCTCCTTACAGGGCCACTTGTTCTCCTAAAATGTAAGGTTCCATCAGTATCATAAAAAATCAGTTTAATAACAGCTCATGTAATTGGAATAAAAACTGACTAGGATCACAGTACAATACATAAAGTACATGTATGTACAATATAATTAGTTCCAGACTGTCCAATTGAAAGAAACAAGCCAAGATAGGAAAAACTACAAAATCAGCAAATTCAATTGATCCACATTTCTCACATGCCCTCAGGCAGGGATCCAGAAATGCCGCTGATTTCAGAAAAAAGTAGCCTATGTCTAGAAATGAAAATCTAGTTGACTTCCCTGGACCCCCATTTTTGGTAGAACCACAGATGTAGTTTTACTTGTTAGAGATCCAATTAACAATTTAAAAAAAAATGGCTGGAAAAGATAGAGCTTTTGGTTACTACTATCCCCCAGAAAATGTTAAGTGGGTAGTTTCTGCTTTTTGTCCTGTTCTGGTTTCATAACTTCTCTCAAGCCTCAAGATCTACAGTTATATTTTATTATCATTAAATTATTAAACAGATTACATAAATATTAAATGACTGATTACTGAACAATTATCACTTATCAGAGACATGATAAACCATGTAGCTACTTAGCTTACAGTTAACTGATATAAATATACAATAAACACTCTTCTAGTCTTCTTTAGGGAGTTTATATGATGAGCAACACCAGCTTAAAATTGTTTGCTGGGATTAAGGAGTAAGGACTCAAAGGAAGAACTAAGCATGGCCATCAAAATAGACGCAACTGTGTTACTATTTACGACCACCTGATTGTAAAGCCATGAATTTCAGCTTCATAAATTATCACGACAACAATAACAAAGTCTTTCAATCCCAAGCCTATCATGTATATTATCATCCTGGACTTGATCCATTCTTGTGAGTTCATAAATCCAACACAACATACATATTTTTGTAACATTCAACTGTTGAACATGTCATCTTTTGTAGGAAAACATTCTGCACCATACAACATTTTAGGTCTAATCGCCATTATATAGAACTTGACTTTTAGCTTCTATAGTACCCTCTTGTCATAGAGAATACCATATGCTTGTTGCCACTTTATCCACCCGGCTTAGATTCTATAGCTAACATCTTCATCATTATCTCCATCTCTTTAAAACATTGACCCCAAATATCAAAAGGTATCCTTCTTGGACACTACTTGACCTTCCAAACTAATATCTCCCTCATGTGTAGTAGTGCTAAAGTCACATCTCATATATTCAGTTTTAGTTCTGCTAAGATTCCCAGTCAAGCCAGAGAGCAAGGCACCGCCACGCTTGACAGAGTAGTGAGTGGAAACTACCAAGCATCAGACAAGTTGCTGTGTCAGGGCCCAGGGGACAGGAAAACGACAAGGGCAGTGCATCTGCCTTGGAGGCTCGGAGCAGTGCGGTGACATTCCAAAGGTGAACAGGAACTTGCAGATCGTTGCTGCTGATGGTTTCAAGCAAGTTTCAATTCGGATTGACAACCATGGTCTACATACTTGAAACATGATTGGTTTTGCATTTCTTTTATTTGAAATTTGCACTGGTTTTGTTCAGCTGGAATCTGCCAAAACTTTGTAACTTGTGTGGAAGTCATGAGAGTAGAGACTTGGTGAAAGTTACATGAAACTTGCCGAAACACTCTTGAAATAAATGCAGTTATCCAATGAACTAGAGTAGCAAGAGCAAAAAAAACAAGTAATACACCATTGGAGCGTTGGAAAATGAGATGGAACAAAACAACATTGAATACGTGTACAGCTGTAAAACCCTTGCAAGCTGCAACATAAGATACATGTTAAAGGTCTACTTTCCTTAACAAACAACCGTCATACTGTACGTGGACCACATTTCCTATCAGAAATAAATCCAAAGATAGGAAATTTCTTGAGGACGCGATGAATCGCAATTGCAGTCGCGATCACAATCCAACACAACAGCATCTGCTAACCAAACAAGCATAAAAAACCCACCTTTCCCAGTTAAGCAGCTACCCCATCTGGACAACAGCCCAAGCAAGCAAGCATCCGAACCGGGCAAACAACCACTACTACCCAACAACACAGTCACAGACAGACAGAAAGTTCAACTGCGGCGGGGATCACTACCTGCGACCGGAGATTGAATCCAACGGACTGGACACCACAGGTGTCGCCCGTTCGTGCCCGCTTCCTTCCGACACCGAAGGGCTCCACGCCGCCGGATTCTGCTGAATCTCCGTTGATCCATCCTTTTCCTCCACCTTCATCGCCACCATCGCGCCCATTGATCTACCGCCTCATCAACGCCGCCATCGCTTCCACCCAAAACCACCACTCTAAATTTTTTTAAAAAAAAACAAAATTTACATCAAAATCACCCCCACCGAACGCCTCGGAGAACAAGTGATCAAAGGGGAGACACCTCCACCGCCGCTTACGAAGCCCCGAGTAGACACCCAGATCGGGGAGCGGGAGGATCGAATCGGGGAGCGGGAGATGGCGGGAAGCGAGGGGCGAGAAAGGGGGTCGGCCCGAAACCCTAGACAGGGTAAAAGCCCGAGCTCCTCCTGCGCGCTCGCCCGTGGGGGCGTGTCGCGCCGCGGCTTCGATTGTGCGTGGGGAAGGGGAAGGCGAAGGCGAAGGCGAAGACGAAGAAGATAGATAGGGAGGAGGCGGCTTTCAAAAAACCTCGCCCGTTGAGAAGGAAAAGGGGGGCGAGGAGTTAGGGCATCTCCAACCAATTTCTTGTCTCACTTCTCATTCTATTATTTAACAAAATACTCTTAAAAATACTCTCCAACCAACTTTCTATTTCACTCTCTATCTCATCTTCCTCCCTATTCAAGACACTATCCTCCTCAAAGCCAAGGAGCCAAAGTCACTCCCTATCTCATTTTATTATTATTTAGAAAATATTTTATATGTTGTAAAATATTGGACAAAATTAATAATCTATCAAAATATTTTATAATATGTATAAGAAATTAAGTTATCATATTTTTCAACACTTATATGCACTTTTATATTTTTATTATAATTTTATATGCAATATATTATTATTTTCGGTATAATTTTATATTTTTCTAAAGTCTCTTATTATAATCTGGTATGTTTGTTAGCATGTGTTGTTATACATGTGTGTGTTTTTTTAATTTGGTAGTTATGAAATATTAATAAAATATAGGTAGATAAAATATAATGAGCCAAATATAGGAAGTTGGATGTAGTGTTTTATGAAATGAAGAGGCAATCTTGATAGGGAGGTCTCTATTTTGAGTTATAGGGAGGTAAAATTGAAGAGTTGGTTGAAGATGCTCTTAGCACTAGCAGACGGGAATAATTTACTCTTGCTTGTCCTTTTTCATATAGACCCCTAATCTATATGATAATTGTTTGTCCGGTGTAATGCATCAAATTATTGGTATTTAAGGGTCCGTTCGTTTCACTCCTTTATTTTAAGAACTAAACTTGCTTATTTTTAGGGATAAAACCTAAAATCTTAGGTCCCGTTTGAATTGGAGTTGCTTATTTTTAGGAGCTAAAATTTAGTCTCATTTAGTCCCTAAAATCCAAACAGGATTGTTTATTGGGACTAAATGTGTCATGCACACTCTATCCTCATTTATGAACCCCTCATTAAATGATGTTTAGTCCCTACATCTAAACAAGAGTACTAAACTTTAGTCCATTCTAAAATAAGCAACATACTAAAATAAGCAAGATTTAGTCCCTAAAAATAAGCAAAGTTATTCAAACAGGACCTTAGTCTCATGTTCATGTTTGGATGTAAAAACTAAATAATATTTAATATCCTATACAACAATTATATTATCATTAATTATTGCTACGCCTACCCTTTTTCCATACTTCTAGACATGACGTAAATTAGGGCACTAGGTGTCCAAGGTACCTTTTTAATCTCCGTAGATAATTCTCCGATGACTTATAGATTAAAGTTTAGAAAAGCTTAATCTTTAGAAGCAAGTCTGTTTGGAACATCAGAGTCTAAATAGGACTAAGAGAGTGTTAAAGTGTTTGGTTTTATAAACTAAAATTTAGTCTGTGTCACATTATATGTTTATACATCAATTTGAAAGACTAAACTTGAAATGATTATAAAAATAATTGTAGAATCATATGAGTGCGTTTAGCTGAGCTTTCATTTATTAATGTCAAAATTAAAATTTACAATTGATTTATCGATTTGTTGTCATTATATTTTTCAGTATTGGATTTCCACTCATCTATACTAATATATAATTGGCGAGTTCGTTTACTCATCTGGACAATCTGAGCCATCCATTCGTTACTCATACTCATTGAAACGATCACGGCCGTTGATTTCCTTCCATGCATTGCGTTCCTTCCATGCAGGGAAACCCAACTAATCAATCCCCTGATTCCCCTCCATGCAGGGAAACCCAACTAATCAGCCAATATTCCGGAAATCATATCTCTTCCGTCAGCCCTCCCCCACCGCCGACCTGCCACCGCGCCGACGCTCACCTCCGAGCGGTCACCACGTCGACGCCCACAGTCTCGCCGCGCCGCCGAACACCCAGCCGCTTCGCCGATCGTCCAGCCGCGGCATCGAACGCCCAGAAGCGGCGCCGAACTCCCAGAAGCGAGAGCCTCCTACCGACGCGGCGCCGCGTCGAACGACCATCGAGCGCAACAGGTGCGCATACATCAATACACAAATTGTAGCAACAACAGCTAAATTAAAATACATGTACTCATACATTAAATACAACGCCCTAGAGCGCCGCCGAACGCCCAGAGGCGATGCTAGGCGAGGTTCCAAGCCATTTTGGCCTTCAGTTCAATACACAAATTTGAAGCATCTATCAATTCAGAGATTTTCCAGGTACCCTACCATTTGTTCTCAGTGCAAAACTTGAATAAATGCAAATCCAGACTGTAAACTGATGAAACTTGAAGGCCCTTCTTGTTCAGCACTAGGAGTTGAGACAAGTGTGATGGTGAGATGAGGTCAAGCAACTCCAGAGGGAATTGATACACGCAAGGTACACTCCAACGTACACTGTATAAACTAAGAAAAGACAAGTGAATTAGTGCAGGTTTAGCTTAATTAAGCCCCCTCTGAGCTGAGCTGAGCAGGAAGCTGCATTAAGGCTTCCTGACAAAATCTGCTGGGATAGGTTAACAAAAGATCAACCTATAACACAGTGGCAATTATCCACATTCATAAAGGATGTGTGTGAACTAGGGACATAATTATCCGCATTCAAATGCATTCCCGCCGTGCTGGACGCCCACAGCCAACCTATAACACACATTTTCCCAATCAAACGCAGGAGGTACACATACATCAACAGGATTCAATATGATATATGATGCATACACCAACACAAGATAGCATGTATTCATTTTGGCATTTCTAGGATATACCCTTGACAACAGATTCTAAACAGTAAACATATCAAAAGAAGCTTGAAACAAACAGATTACAGAAGCATTTGAAAATATGTTCAAAGTCAATTTAATGAGGAATAAGTTCATGGACAGCTTGTTGGTTTAAATGAGGATAAGTTCACTTTTACCCCTAATGATCCACAGTCAGCAATAAAGCTCAACAGGAATCAATATAACACATACAACAACACAGAATAGCATGTATTCATTTGGCAAAGCAACCACTTTAATATAACACATTGAGCATGTAATATAACACATTGAGCATGTAATGGTTGTCAGCCAAACCATGATGAATATTAACACCAGAAGTTTCAGCAAAAACTGTGAGAGAAAAATAAAATCCAATTGTAGCAAGAATTGCTTACATCCCTGCATGATAGGTAGCTAGAAAGGTGCTTCAGAATTAATATGCTGGTTCTGCCTAATGCATTCCCGCCGTGCTGGACGTCCACAGCCGACCTACAACACACATTTTCTGTGTCAAATGCAGGAGGTACACATACATCAACACAAAATAGCTAGGAAGGTGCTTGAGCATTAATATGCTGGTTCTGCCTAATGCCTTATTTCTTTTTGTTAGCTCTTTTTGATATCAAATGTAGTTCAGAGAGTTAGAAACAACCGCATATTATGTTGGTTCCAAGGAGTGAATGTTTTGTGCTTAGTTTCCATGGATCAGATGCATTCAGCCATATCTGTTCGATTATGTGAACATTCTTGATTTCATGGACAGCTTGTTGGTTTAAATGTGGTTTAATAAACAAAACTGACCATGATACCATATATTAGTGTGCATTTATTAGACCAGATACCACATTTCTTATACCAGATAACACGTATTGCTTAGATGTAAAGTAATACACCACCTGAGTCCTTTACCTACTTACTTGATTATGCTGAATTGACTATATTGACCAACATATAAATAACCAAAATGAGTTCCTCCTTTCAGCTAGAGTTTTAGGTAAACAACAAGGTATTGCGCAGATCGTACAAATAAGGTTTGATCTATCACTTCTCACAATGGGAACGGAAAAACGTGGTCGGACTGCATTGATAGATATTACAAACCATGTCAAAAAAGGTACCATTGATATTGCCTAACTATATTTCAAACGTTTTTCCCTATATACTCATGTTTGCATAAAATGATTCGGTTTCGTTTAGTAATCCTAACATATCTTGGTACCATTGATGTCAACTTATAGGGACATATCAGTCACCTTACGATAACGAGGTTCGTAAGAGGGAAGAGAAGAATAGAAAACAACGAGAATATCGTGCAAGGATAAAGGCTAGGTCATCTCCAAATATTCCCGGTACGTTTTTCAGCCCTAAGATACCTTGCTACATTTTTGTGCATCGTGTTTATGTACAATTTGTAAACTTGTAGGAACGCAACAGTCACCGGACGACAACGAGACGCGTAAAAGGGAAGAGAGAAATAGAAAACAACGAGAATACCGTGCAAGCAAGAAGGCTCAACAAACCAATAACCAGAGAGATGGAATGGATAAGTTTGAATCATCTCCATATAGTTCAGGAACTACATCAGTAGTAGATCAACAATCGCCATATGGGTCTGGGTATTCAACAGTTCTAGAAGCATCAACGATGGTACAAGCTAATGAGTTGATCTTTGCGGGTAATTCTTACACAACTTATTTCCTTGTATGTTTCAATTCATTTCATTGAAACTTGGATGACATTTTTATACACTATATTGTACGAACCCAATCTGTAGGAAGTATTCTATCACCATATGGGACTGGGATTTCAACAGTTTTGCAAGCATCAAGTGTCGAAGATAAGGAAAATCATGAACAAAATGAGCCCATTGATTGGCTACATAGAAATGATAACTACGTGAAACTACATAAAGGTCTGATTCTATATTTATACAAAATTGCATTTGTGTATCCATAAAAATATATAAACAGATACTCATGTAGTAGATGATGTAGACAAGAGGGGATTGAGGAACATAAAACAACGGGAATATCGGGCTCGAAGAAAGGCTGAAGAAATAGACGAGCATGTAGAATGGATAATAAATAAAAAGGTCTGTGGATACAAAAGATGTGCAGATGACAATAATATGGCTGAAACCAATATGTGTCAAACACCTCTACAGCAAATAATGGAGAACCAAATGATACATTTGAAAGTGCTTTGTACGAGCCTACGCACTCGTGCTGGCACGATGAAGGTGCCTTGTATTTACTGAGTGTTCCTTTTCATTTAGTGATTATTGTTTATACATTGATGATGAAACTAACGTACTATCTCCTATCGTGCCATAGATCGTTTACACTATCAAGATGAGTTGGACAATACAGAGGACGATGAAAGCAGACAATTTCGTGGTGAAGGTAATACAAAGTACCTTCATATATCGTAAAATCATAAAATTGTAATAACTTTTCCTTATGATATTCTTATTAAGTTCATTAATTAATAACAGATGCATATGATTCATATTGTTTGCCTATTGATCATGTTGATGAGAAAACCACAGAAGATATGTGTGACATTGTGTACTATAACTTACCAGACAAGCACAATACCTTAAGAAAACTTTGTAATTGTCAATATTGTGGTGCTATGAGGTTTCAGTTTGAACCACCGGGATTTTGCTGTAGAAAGGGGAAGATAAAAATCCATATTCCTGAGGTGCATGCTGAGTTAAAAAGACTGTTTACAAGTCAAGTACATGATGATGCAAAGTATTTCAGAAAATATATACGGTACTTCAACTCTCATTTCTCTTTCACAAGTCTAGGAGTTACTTTGGACCGACGAGTTAGCACAGCATCCGGAACTGGCATATATACGTTTCGTGTGCATGGTGCCTTGTACCATCGTCTAGACCATCTGGTGCCTGGTTCTAAAGGTCCGCGTCATTTGCAACTCTACTTCTATGATACAGATGATACTACATTGGATCATCGAGTACGAAGGTCTCCAGACCTTGATATCAATATTATCAGAAATATACTAAGAGTATTACAAGATAACCCATACGTACAGACTTTCAAAAGAGTTGGGACTATGAAAAACATAGATGACTATGTGATTGAACTAATACTGATGTAACTCCTGACCAACGAAGGTATTGTATATTTCTCATTACTTACATATATATCTATGTTTATTAGTATAGATTATATATATAACTATTAAGGTTTCCTATTTTGTACATTAATTTTGTTGATATTATGTTGTAACGAAGTTTACTTTTGTCCAAACAAGGTACAATGCGCCCACAGCTTCGCAAGTTGCTGCTATATGGTCTGAAGGGAACGATCCACAGAGAAGTTTTGATCGGAGTGTGCTTGTATATGCTAGAGGGGATCGTCCGGTCTATATTAAAGCATATTATGGTTGTTACGACCCTTTGGCATATCCTTTATTCTTTCCTAGAGGGGAAACCGGCTGGAATCTATATATGCCGTACTATGGAGAGTCTACAAGCCATACTACTATTAAGCCTGATGAGCAGTATGAGATTCCATCTACCATGCAATCCATTATGGAAGCCACTTCTGTTGATCCTACAGGTATCTGAAACAGTGAAATGTTATATCTTTGATGGATGTATCTACTTACATTTCAATTTTGTGTAGATTATGGTGAATGTGATGATGACATACAGGAAGGTGATTACATAAGTAGAATGATAGACGAAAACCAGTCAACAAGGTTTGTGACTGCAAGAGAATACTATTGTTTCTTGCTACAAGTCAGACATGGGCTTTTCAATGTTCTGTCATTTGGAGGAAGATTATTCCAACAATGGGTCGTTGATATGTATATCAAGATCGAGTCTATGAGGCTTGATTGGTACTCTAACCCTAATAACCAAAAACTTCTACGAGCTGAATTATACCAAGTAAGTTATTGATAAGTTGTTATTCTTGAGAGAAATCACCCCACATTTATACCACATATAAATGACCAGTTCATGATGTGTTTTCTTTGCTTAGGGTCTGGTTGATGTCATTTCTGCTGGAGAAACTAGACCTGCGGAGGTTGGCAAGAGAATTGTGCTTCCTCGCAGTTTTACAGGGGGTGATCGAGATATGCAACAAAGATTTCTCAATGCAATGGCTATTGTCCAGCGTTTTGGCAAACCAGATTACTTCATTACGATGACTTGTAATCCATACTGGGAGGAGATTACAAGCAATCTTGAAATTGGCCAAAATCCACAGGATAGACCAGACCTGGTATCAAGAGTATATAGGGCCAAATTACATGCCTTGAAAGATATATTAATCAAGAAAAAATATTTTGGAGATGTTGCAGCGTATGTGCATGTTACTGAGTTTCAAAAGAGAGGATTACCACATGAACACATCTTGTTGATCATGAACTCAAGCGGTAAGTTAACAAGTCCAGAAGGATATGACAGAGTAATTTCGTCTGAAATACCAGATAGGGAGAAGTATCCTGTATTGCACAATCTGGTTGTTAAGCACATGCTTCATGGACCATGTGGGATACTAAATAGAAAGTGTGCTTGTATGATTGATGGAGAGTGTCGTTTTCGATATCCTCGACAATTCTGTGCAACAACACAACAAGGAAGAGATTCATATCCTTTGTATAGGAGGAGAGATGATGGACGTCGTGTAAGGATAAGAGGTGCAGAGTTAGATAACAGGTGGGTGGTTCCGTACAATCCTGGGTTACTTATGAGATTCAACTCTCACATTAATGTTGAGGCTTGTTCAAGTATCAAGGCTATTAAGTACCTATTCAAATATGTATACAAAGGTCATGACCGTGCTTCGTTCTCGGTCGACCCTGCTCAAAAGGAAGGTGTAATAATCGATGAGATTCGTCAGTATAGGGATGCTAGATACATATCACCACCAGAAGCTGTACATAGGATTTATAGTTTCCACATGTTTGGTGTGTACCCGTCTGTTTTGCAACTCCACTGTCATCTGCCTAACATGCAAAGTGTTATTATTGATGAGAGGAAAAATCTCATTGATGTAGTTAATCAACCGTCTTCCACTATGACGACACTTACAGAGTACTTCAAGATGAATCGAGTGGACAGCAATGCAAGAAAACTATTGTATAGGGAGTTTCCAGAACACTACAGGTGGATTACTGGTAGTAGAAAATGGCAAAAGAGAAAGCAAAAGAGAAGACAGATTGGGCGGGTTGTGTATGCACATCCTGCTGAAGGGGAGAGATATTTTTTGAGAATGCTTCTAAATCATGCTAGAGGTGCACTCTCATTTGAGGATTTAAGAACTGTGTTTGGCATCACATACTCTACTTTTAGAGAAGCATGCGAGAAGAGAGGGCTTATAGAGACAGACATGACACTTGATGATTGCTTGAGTGAGGCTGTGACATTTCAGATGCCATCAGCTCTACGAAGGTTATTTGCGACTATTCTTGTATTTTGTGAGGTAACCAACATCCGTGGACTTTGGAACAAGTACAAGGATTCAATGTCTGAAGATTTCAGACGAGACAATTCTAACTCATCAGTAGTGGAACAAATGGTGATTAGATGCATTCGAGATTTAGTTCAATCGATGGGAAAGGATATCAACAGTTTTGATCTTCCAGAGTTAATTGATACAGGTAATTGGAGACCTTGTCTGCATTAATCTACATTTTTTTTATGAGTTGATGAAATAATTCGCTAACACTTTTGTACTTCATGTGAATCAGGTGAATATTCTGATGACGTAATGAGGGAGGTTAGAGAGGAGCTATCTTTGGGCGCAGACCAGGAACATCCTGATTTATATACATCTCTTAATGAGGAGCAGCGTGGTGGATTTGATGAAATAATACATCACGTCTTTGAATCAAAGAGTCAGGTGTTTTTTGTTGATGGCCCAGGAGGAACGGGAAAAACATTCCTATACAAGGCACTTCTTGCTAAAGTGCGATCAGAGGGATTAATAGCTATTGCAACTGCGACTTCTGGTATAGCGGCGTCGATATTGCCCGGAGGACGCACAGCACACTCAAGGTTCAAGATTCCAATTAAGCTTGGAGACAATAGCATGTGCAATTTCACAAAGCAGAGTGGCACAGCGGAGTTGCTTCGTAGGGCATCCTTGATTATCTGGGATGAAGTTGCTATGATAAATCGTCGGGCGGTTGAGTGCCTCGATAGGTCCCTACAAGATATTATGAATTGTTCTTTGCCATTTGGTGGAAAGGTTCTGACATTTGGTGGTGATTTCAGACAAGTGCTTCCGGTCATAACACGAGGGACAAGAGCACAGATAACAGATGCTACATTGTTGAGATCTTATTTATGGGAAAACATTAGGAAGATACGATTGTCACGTAACATGAGGGCTCAATATGACCCGTGGTTTTCAGATTACCTCCTTAGAATTGGGAATGGAACTGAACAAACAGTCGAGGGTGATTATGTCAATTTGCCAAAAGATATTGTGATTGCTTATACAGAAACTGAAGAATCCATAAACAAACTTGTCCAAAATATCTTCCCATCACTTGAGGAGAATGTAAGATCATCAACTTACATGAGTACACGTGCCATCCTTTCCACAAAAAATGAGTATGTAGATCAGATAAATGAAAAGATGGTTGACAATTTCCCTGGTGAGGAAAAGGTTTATTATAGTTTTGACTCTGTCGATGATGATTCGAGCTATAACTACCCCATCGAGTTTCTGAACTCACTTACTCCAAATGGTCTCCCCCACATGTTCTCAAAGTAAAAGTCAATTGTCCTGTAATCCTTCTCCGCAATCTTGATCCTAATAATGGCTTGTGCAATGGAACCAGACTGATGGTTAGATCATTTCAAGACAATGCGATTGATGCTGAAGTTGTTGGTGGCCAGCATGTCGGCAAAAGAGTGTTCATACCTAGGATACCTATGTCTCCGTCGGATGATATTGCACTTCCTTTTAAGTTCAAGAGGAAACAATTCCCGATTCGCTTGAGTTTTGCAATGACCATAAATAAAGCACAAGGGCAAACTATCCCAAATGTTGGGATCTACCTTCCAGAGCCTGTGTTCTCACATGGGCAACTTTATGTTGCGTTGTCTAGGGGTGTGTCCATGGAAACAACAAGTATTTTAGCTAAGCCGAAGGATGGATTAGATCCCACGGGGAAGACCACTAAAAACATCGTGTATAGAGATGTATTGGATTGGTGAAGAGTGGACCTTACAGTATCCCATTTCCATTATTTAAGGTGACCTTTGACAATTATCCTGTTTACTTGACAACATAGCAAAGGTAAACATTTTGTTGAGCAGTGAGACATTACTTATATTATCCTGTTTACTTGACAACATAGCAAAGGTAAACATTTTGTTGAGCAGTGAGACATTACTTATATAAATTAGCTTTGCATAAACATTTTGATGCATTATGCAAGCTTTCTGCAGACTCTGATGTTAATGTGCACACTCTGATGTAAATGTGCAGAGTGCAGCTCATCTTCTTGACAGGCTTGTTAAGGTACGATCAGGTATGTTGTATATTTATTGCCTTTTTTAGCCTCATTATTATGCACGGGTACACAAAATTCTTGAACTGTATGTGTTCAATAACTAACCCAGTTTGCATTTTAGGAGTGGAGAAGACAAGGATTGTAGCAAAATATGCACCTTCTATTTCTCCAGAAAAAATACTAACTCAGTATGCAATAATGTTGATATGCATTAGGCAATTACTACTTTAAAACTTCACATCATAGTTAAGCAGCTTCTAATAATAAATATGTATATTTGTTAAATTATAAATCTCCATTTTCATATGTTCGCTGATTGTGTATGAGTTTGTTTCATAAATATTGAAGGTGTACACACTTGTACATACATGGCATTTTCTTTTTATTTGTGTTATTATTATGACATAATCTCCAAATCCCGATCTGGACTCTGCTTCTATGTACAGATTCCTATGGGCCTTCAGATTCCTATGGGCCTTCGGACTATGCCCCATCACTGATAAGTGACGTGAAGAATGAGATGACCATGAATGGGGATGAGTCTAAGTATGGTCGCCCGAGTCCCTCCATGGTAGGATCAATTTAGATTTAATTGATTTGTGCATTTGTTTTTGTCCATTTTAGCTTGTTTTTAATGCTAGAAGTTATTATATATTAGTATAGATTATGTAAGATATAACTCATTTGATTATGTTAGGATGCAGGAGTTTTACTTAAACATCATGTGTTAAGATTGTTGAATGGTAATGTGTAAAGAAGCTGCTCAGTTAACAAACGCATGAGCATGGGCTATTGTAATGTTGTTGGTGAAGGAGTAGAGTTGAGAAGCAAATTCTTGAGTCTTGACAGGTGAAGGAGCGGAGTTGAGAAGCAAATTCTTGAGTCTTGACAGGTGAAGAAAACAAACACATGAGAATTTCATAGAGCTAGGCATGTAATCTGGACAAAACTTTATTCGCCCATGTTCTTTCTACTGCCAACACAGCAATAGAAGTTGCATTGAAGCTTGTTAGACCTAGGAAGAAGGTGCATAGAAGTGTTCTATTTTATTTGCAAAGGCTAAAATTTATTCTAGAGGAAAGAGATTGTCTTGTCAAGTCTATTTGTTGTGAGTTCTTTGTTTTTGCATCTTAGATTACATTTTTCGCACTATGACCATCCCTCTATATATTCTGCTCACCTTATGATGTTTGAATCTTGAATAATATTGCAGAAAGGAGGTAAGTTGAGTCTACTAGGACCCGTGAGAAGTACTTGGACAAATTCATGTAATATATCTATAACTTTACCTATTTTGTCTGCATTTCTTCGACAAACATGTAATACAGTATTGTTTTTAACTCAGAAGGTTGTTCTCAGATTCAACACATTTTCAGTACAGAATTTCAAATGAACAATGAAAATTTTTAGTAAACAGTCCACTATGTATTTACTGCATGAATACTGCAATAAAGTGATTGATTATAACTGCAATCTAGGACATACCCTTGACAACAGATTCTAAACAGTAAACAGATTAAAAGAAGCTTGAAACAAACAGATTACAGAAACATTTGAAAAATATGTTCATAGTCAATTTAATTCTGATATGAACACAAATGCAAGAAGAGTAATCTCCTGATTAGAAAAGTTTGATCAGTGATTTACAATAGCAGCAAGGTTGTAGATTAGCACAATTCAGTTTCAGACAAAAAACTACTTCAGATAAGTTTGACAATCAGAAGACTGAACCTGAAACAGATAAAACTCCAAGACTGAACTCAAACCAGTAAATCAAGTGTTGTTTGAGTCCTAATAAAAGTTTTCTCAAGAAGTTTACTCAACTTCAGCAAAAAGCATTTCAGGTAAAGATTGCAATCCTTTAAATAGTGAATTCAGAGAAATCTCACTAAGTTGGACAGATATTGCATGAAAATCCACACACGCAAAAACCATCAGAACTGAAAACTTGATGTGAGTGCAGCTTCTGAAATGAACCTTGAATAATACTCAACAGTATATTAAGACAAGTTCTATAATTTCAGATGCACTTTTTACCAAAACAAGGTTGGAACAAAAACTTGATAGCATATAACTACTGCAAGAACTCTTCTCAATTTAGTCAATATTCAACAAGTAGATTGATGAAAATCAGGAAAACTGAAGCTGTAACTACTATTCAATTTCAGGGATTAATCATGATCATATTTTGAAATCATACTCAAGGAAATCTTGACCTTGTAATCTGAACAAGTTATAATTACTTGTTTAACTCAAATTATAACTTCAATTCTACTATCTTTTATCAACCTACAGCCAGAAATGGCAGTGTGCATTGTGCAATGCTCTTGATGTCATGTTTCTATTCTTGTACTTTTTATTTCCGGAACAAAAGGAGGGCATCTGTTTGAGGATGAAGGGATCGTGAAAGATTTTGAGAAGGTTATTCACTAAATGTTGTTCAAGTTCATCAACAAGGTCTGATGCTATTTACTATGTGCTAAGTAGTCGGTGTATTTCAATATTAACTACTTGATATAGATGAATGTGCTAAGTGACCAACCTACTTTTAGTTGGATCCTTGGATAACTGGTTTGCTTAGAGCTTTATCTGATGGTCATTTTATGATTAATCTTGGTTCAGATTTGAACTTGTAGTACAACTTAAATGAGAATGCCAATTCATTTCAGTAAACATGGAATCAATATTCATTAATCAATCAGTTTCAACATTGAAGATTCATGATCATTCAGTCAAGAACAGTTCCAACTATGTAATACAGTATTGTTTTTAACTCAGAAGGTTGTTCTCAGATTCAACACATTTTCAGTACAGAATTTCAAATGAACAATGAAAATTTTTAGTAAACAGTCCACTTTGTATTTACTGCATGAATACTGCAATAAAGTGATTGATTATAACTGCAATCTAGGACATACCCTTGACAACAGATTCTAAACAGTAAACAGATCAAAAGAAGCTTGAAACAAACAGATTACAGAAACATTTGAAAAATATATTCATAGTCAATTTAATTCTGATATGAACACAAATGCAAGAAGAGTAATCTCCTGATTAGAAAAGTTTGATCAGTGATTTACAATAGCAGCAAGGTTGTAGATTAGCACAATTCAGTTTCAGACAAAAAACTACTTCAGATAAGTTTGACAATCAGAAGACTGAACCTGAAACAGATAAAACTCCAAGACTGAACTCAAACCAGTAAATCAAGTGTTGTTTGAGTCCTAATAAAAGTTTTCTCAAGAAGTTTACTCAACTTCAGCAAAAAGCATTTCAGGTAAAGATTGCAATCCTTAAATAGTGAATTCAGAGAAATCTCACTAAGTTGGACAGATATTGCATGAAAATCCACACACACAAAAACCATCAGAACTGAAAACTTGATGTGAGTGCAGCTTCTGAAATGAACCTTGAATAATACTCAACAGTATATTATGACAAGTTCTATAATTTCAGATGCACTTTTTACCAAAACAAGGTTGGAACAAAAACTTGATAGCATATAACTACTGCAAGAACTCTTCTCAATTTAGTCAATATTCAACAAGTAGATTGATGAAAATCAGGAAAACTGAAGCTGTAACTACTATTCAATTTCAGGGATTAATCATGATCATATTTTGAAATCATACTCAAGGAAATCTTGACCTTGTAATCTGAACAAGTTATAATTACTTGTTTAACTCAAATTATAACTTCAATTCTACTATCTTTTATCAACCTACACCCAGAAATGGCAGTGTGCATTGTGCAATGCTCTTGATGTCATGTTTCTATTCTTGTACTTTTTATTTCCGGAACAAAAGGAGGGCATCTGTTTGAGGATGAAGGGATCGTGAAAGATTTTCATCCTTTCATAAAGGCGAGGGATGAAATATGTATAAAACCCATAGCAGTCAGGAAGAAAGGATCGCCTGGACTGTGCTCGGATGATTACTATGGCTTGGCAACTACAATAAGGATGTGCTAATAATAAGTTGGGATTCAGAGATCCCTTGGCCTAGCATTCATCGATTTGAGCTATTGTTAGAAGTGAAATCTTGAGGCGAATAGTAGTCTGTACTATATTATGTGGACTCTACTGTCAAATCAAGCTTTGGAGATGTGATTACTAGCCTATATTCTATTTAAATTCCAAAGTGCCTCTTTTGTGGACACTCTATTTGTTAGTTACAACATTGAAATGGAAGAACACATTTGTAGGACAGATGGAGAGGTTGCTCCCAATCTACATGCTCCTATACTTGTGATGCAGAAGTGACCAACCTACTTTTAGTTGGATCCTTGGATAACTGGTTTGCTTAGAGCTTTTATCTGATGGTCATTTTATGATTAATCTTCTTGGATCTTGTGAAATTGAAATACTGATGGAGCATACATTGGTCTTGACTCGAAGATAATAATCAGAGGTATCCAATGACCATTTTCTATGGCACATTTCTATTGTCAAATTCATTGTTGTTGCTGAACCTAATTTAACTAATTAAAAAATTTATTTCAAGTTCAACACATTTATTGTTTTTTATTTGGTTATCAGTCCCACCAGAGACAAGTTCGTAGCCTTTTGTTGTCAAGCTCTGTATGAAGTGATATTTTCCATCAGATAAGTGGTTTAAACTTTGAAGCACAATTTATCATGTTGAGAACTAATCATTTGCACTTGATAACATGCTCAAGGGAACAAAATCAAGAATAAGACCATTATTATCCATAGTAGCTACAGAATCTATCACGAGAGAGTTGTAAAATAAAGAACAAGTCAAACATAAACCATGATTGATTACTTATCAATCATCATATTAAGTTAGCACACTTTTTTATCAGAATAAGTTAGCAGATATAATCAAAATCTTGTTCTGCTGATGGATAATTCCAGCAAGTTCTGCTGATAGATAATTCCAGCAAGATTTAAGCACATACCTGTGCAAATTTTGCGTTGTTGCTGATAACTTGTTCTTGATAAGCTCTGTACTCCGGAGTGGTTGCCTGGCAAGTTAAACACTGTCTTAAAATCTAAGGCAAGGGGCAATAATGTGACATAGAAAATAACATAAAACATCAAGGATCAGAAGTGTTGCAGACCTGCTTAAGTGCAACAACCAACCCAGTAATGGTATGATTATGAGGTCCACCTTGCAGACCTGGGAAGATAGCAGCATTGATCTTGTCCTCAAGATCATACGTAACCTATACCGTAGAGGGTCATTAGGCCTTTTATATTTTCAAAAATGAGAGTTCTACAGCATGAGCTCACAGGCTCGCTGAAATAGAAGCAGTATACCTCTTTCCCTTGCTTGTTTATTTCTTTCACCCCCTTCCTATAAAGATCATGGCTCCACGTGGTCCACGGAGTGACTTGTGAGTAGTATTCCTTCTGCTTGTCACATACCTGCAGATTGAACAATATAAGTGGACTTATTGGGATGAGGACAGAAGATGACGATTCAATGCGCTCTATTGAGGAGCAAACTCACCTTCCTTATGCAGGCATAATCATAAAGACGAGCATATGCACTTGCACTAGCAACAATCAACTTTGGCCTAAAAAGAACAACACTCTTCTCCAGCTGTACAGAAGTAGCACATCAAGCTTGTCAGCAAATGGTCTTAGGATTATTCATCTTGAAAAATTTCACAATTGAAATCTCATACTAAGCAATGAAAAATATCATATACAATGCTAACAGAAACCATTTTTTTCAGATGTGGAATCTGCTAATTGCAAAAACAACACATCTTTGTCCACTTCTATGAACATGCACATCTAAAAGAGTAATCAAAAAAATTAACAAGTTAAATGGCATAAAACAGAACATATAAGAAGGAAAGGACACAGACACCTGGTCATGAAAAATAAAAGGAAGCACATCAACCCACCTCAGACCAAAATAAAAACACAATCCAACTCCAACAGAAAGGATAGAAACAGATCGCACAGATTTTCTTCAAATTATATGATATGATTCTAACTGAATTTTAAGGATAGAAGAAACAGACTGCATATATATCCTCCATGGCAATAACAACTAGCACGCTGCCTACGGCCTCCCTAGCCGAACCTAGCTTCGCCAAAAATTTTGCAATCGTGAAGGAGCAACAGAACTACTTATCTTCTCTTGTAGCCGGCGACGAGAGCGCTCGCCAGCGATTGCAAGGAGTGGACGGAGGGCGACGACGCTGGATCTGCGCGTGCTCCCTCTCCCACTGACGGCGCCGAGACAGGCTAGGTGTGGACGCTTGTGGAGGGGAGTGGACGGAGAGTGAGGAAGAGAGCGCATGTGGAGGTGACCACCGGCGAGATGTGCGTGCTCCCTTGACTGCCGACCAGATCTATTTGCTCCCTCTCCTGCCGGCTGCGTGCTTCCTCTCCGCCGGCTGCGTGCTCCCTCTCCTGCCGCAGCGCTCCGGCGAGATCTGCGTGCTGCCGAGACTTGTTGGGTGCGGTGGTTGGCAGAGGATCTGCGTGCTGCCGAGGCTGGGTGCGGTGGCTTGCGGAGGTGAGTGGGAGGATGCGGTGCGGCTGTAGAGTTTCTCCTCTTGTTTTTAACGTATACTCCCAAATGTTGTTGATTTGATTATAATAATGTGTTTGCTCTTTGCATGTAGGTGTAACAGCAGCACGAGATTAGTGTAAAACTATCAATTCTCAAGGTGAACAAACCTCACTGCCCCCTCTCCCTGATGGATAGTTTTTTAGGCACACATTATTTATATTATTTAGGCACACCTTATTATAGTATTTAGACATAATTTTATATGCACCCATTGTTTAGTATATCACTACTGTTTTTAAACATATTTTAGGTAACATTATTCTTCGGTACATTTTGTGATGTACAGATGACAGAACAAAATGACATGCCCGCTATGAGTATAATAATATCACAACACAATAAACCAAAGAAATCAAACACGACTCAAATTGTGCCTCAAGGTAAGTGTTTCCACATTTATTTTGTTGCATCTTCTTTGTTTTGCTTTGATATTATTTATCTATTTAAAAAAACATTTGTTGCAGACTATATGTGTACCAAAGAAGATGAAAAGATTAATGAATATTTGAAATCATTGCCGGGAAAAAAAGTTTTGGTAGATATCAACAGCGCGTGGTTAGATAGGAATGATATGGAGTGTATTTTTCGTGATGACATGCAGATGAATGGAGAAGTAAGTATATGTATGAAGTATATAGATTTAAAGATATCGTTTGTCTGCTAACTATATTATTTTATTACAAATAGGTACTCAGTGCTTATATTCATTGTATAAGGGACGAGGAGCATTTACTTCACAGAGAAGATGGAAAGGTTTTTTTGGAGAACACGTATATGTCGAGCCTGCTTAAGCGTGATGGTGACCCTAACGTGGTCTTAAATTATAAGGATGATGATGATCTTGGTAAAAGAGTGGAGATATATTTGCAAGCTGATATGGTAAACTAATATCTCAGTTCATCTATACTGAAATAAAATCTATCATTGTATAATGTTAATGGATAAATGTTAATGTTTATTACAGGTCTTCATTCCCATTAACATACAAAATTTTCACTGGTACCTGGCAGTGATTAATGCAAATAAAAGTGAGGTACATGTTCTTGATTCAATGGGACTAGAAATTAAAGACCGTAGAGACCTTGAAACTACAGTAAGTAATTATTATTTATTATTTATTTTTATTACGATGGTTTTTGTTATTACATTATTGTTAATTAATAATATTGTAATGCTATATATTTATCAAAATAGTTGAAAGGGCTAGAGAGACAAATCAAGCTTGTAGCAGAACATAAAATTTTAATCAAGACAAATGGCCAAACCACGATGTTGCGTCATGGCCGGTTGTAGAGAAGATCACAGAGCAAATGCAAACAGATGGGTAAAGTTTATGTGGCTTATAACTTACAAAATTGTTTGAGTTTATTTCTACATATGTTGTATATAATTAAGCATTTTTATTTTAATTGGTATATATAGAGTATCATGTGGTCTGTGGATGATAAACTATATGGAATATTGGACTGGAACTTGCTTATCCGATAATGTAACCCAGGTAAATTAATAAATATCATATTCATGGTATGTATATTTATAAACTTGCATGTATGAATGTTTATTTATATATTACACTATTTTGCAGAATGATATAATAAATTTTAGATTTAAGTTGCCCTCTATCCTATGGGAGTCCAAATTAAATACAAATAAAGGACAACAACAAAAAGAATTTAAAATTGAAGATATAGAGGGTCCAAGTGATGTTGAGATTATTGAAACTCCGTTTAAGTCAGCTACACTGTCATATGCATCAAATACAAAGAAAAAACAACAAGATCCTGAACAGAAGAATGAAGATACAGAGGGTCCAGCTAAAGTTGATCCTAAAGTTGATATTATTGAAACTTCGTTTAAGGTACCTAAACTATCATACGCATCAAATGAGTTTAAATTGGATGTATCTCCATGTGTTTTTTCCAAGAAAAGAAGAATAATTTCGTCAGCCACCGAAGAATTGGTGCGTGCATTACGCACGTACATCATGTCGATAGACAACAAATACTTACAGTAAGTACTTTTTATTTAGTACAATGATATGTTAGTTTAACTTTATCACATATGAGTCTGCTTTAATGAAATATATGTTAATCATTTAATAGGAAAGAATGGATTCGAAGCAGTAAGCCTTATCCAATTTCTATAAGTATCAAGAAAATCATGGACATATTAGACACAAATAAGCCGATGGATATTGATTGTTTTAATCTGGCTGTTCGGATGTTTGCATGTGATGAGGCCTTGTTGTGGTGTGAAGACAAATACCACTACATGGATCTACAATTTATTGTAAGTCATATCTATATAATAATTATTTTATATGTAATAATATAATATCACAATTATTGTGTTCATATTCGTAATAACAATATTTTTTGATAAAAACAGACCATATCCGATTTTATTCGAGACCCTCTCCGTAAACCCAAACTAGATGTTACTCGGTTGGCAAAATTGTTTGAATGTTGGCCTGATATGGAGTACAATATTTCAGATTGCAGCGATGTAAGTTATTATCATTTGTTACATACATTATAATCTTCATATTGTAGTTGTATTTATTGCCCTTATATGAAAGGTTATATGAAATACTAAAAGTATAAAATAGTGTGTATAAATTGCACGTACTCTTGTTTCTCCTTTTATTTTCTATAAAATCATATTTATAATGTGTACTCCCATGTTTAATTTCCTAATGCAATGTTATTTCGTGGTTATTAATTTATAGTAGCGTACGAAATTTTTTATTGTTGAGTTTGTCATTTTGTAACTATATATCAATGATTATTTTTTTACAGATTTTAATACCTTACTCTTTCATGGAACGTCACAAACTATTCATCTTTAAAATGAAGGCTAGAAAGGTCATTATAATGGATCCATTGCCTGTACCTACGGGGGTTAAGGTTTTTCATCCAACCGTGCATTATACCTACACACTGCTGAATATTGCTAATAATATGAAACTTGCCATGAATTTAGCCAATCCTGAGTGGAACGACGATGTATATAAATGGCATCGCGTATTACCAACATGGGTCCCGAAAACATTTGACTGGTAATTGCCTCCAAATATAAATATCTAATTAATTTAATTATTACTTACGTTGAATAACATGTAACATTAATATGTCTTTTGCAGTAATTTAACAGGATATCTGGTTATCAATTATATGCGCGCATGGAATGGTATAAGATTACCATTAATTAGCACAGTGAGTGCCCACATATTTATATTTGCCTCATGATATTCTATATTACTGTTTCTCTAATAATTATATGTCAAATGCATTTACAGGATAAAAATGTATTGAGAACAAAGTTTCTTGTAGAAATACTGAAGTACGCTGAGAATGAATGCAAAGAGAACATTCCTGAAGTAATTCAAGAAATTCTAAAGCGCGTTGAAATATTTCAATTTGTATAGCACTCGAGTGCTTTTTCTTTTTTACATGGGATTTCTTTTTTACATGGGAATAGATGAGATGATATTATTCCTATATGGTTCTGCACTAAGCAAATTTGATCTTCAGTTTGCATTCCTTTCTGACGTCAGCCCCTAATTTAATTGTCAAACAAATATTTATGGTTTCAATTATTCCGTTGCGTAGCACGGGCACACTACTAGTTAAGAATAGATTATAGAAGTCATATCTTAAATTTACTTTAATTGCTTTGGTCACAGGTCTCGACAATTAAGTTGCAGCCATAAAAACTAAACTAATCAGATAACTAAACTAATCAGATGTATCGTCTAATTCAAAATGCATTTATTGTACAGATATAGTTAGTCCAATGCTCTTCCACAAACCAGTAGCGGTATTACTTTCACGAAAGTACATTTTAGGTTTGTATCAAATGACTTAGGTTTAGGTTTGGGCTAGCTAAAGTTTAGACCTTAAAATAGAGGATTAAATTTTAATCTCTTTGACTGTTTAGATATATAGGCTAAACTTTAGTAATGAGTGTATAAAAGAGTCATTTACCCCTACTTTCATCTTTTCATTTTTTTAGCATTCACATGTTTGAGGGCAAAGATAACAATTAATGTAGGAGGATCACTTTTGACACCATTTAGTCCATTTTAACACTTTTTGGAGAGGCTAAAATTTAGCACTAAGATTTTAGCCCATTTGTTTGACTTCCCAAAAGCTAAAATGGGGGCTAAAGTGGGGGCCTAAACTTTAGCCCCCCTCTTCCAAACAGGCATTTAAAATAATTTATTTTGTATTTTATTATATATTTTAGATTATTATTACCCTTATAGCCTTAATGTAGTATTACATCCTTCTCATTTCATGTACTATGTTTACTCATGCATGCATTATATTTAATATGAGTAAAAAAAAGAAAATTCACACTAATTAATTGCTTCAAAGCAGCATGTTTATATTTATTAACTTTGTAGTATTAAACTTTTATGTTAATTATTGATGTTTTAGCGATTAAAGGTTACTTTAACTCATATACCTCTTATATATATGTAAACTTATTGACTATAAGTACAACACAACTGTATTTAATATGGACAAAATAGGAAATATAACTAATTATTTCTTGATATATTAGAGCATATCTAAAACATCAAGAATTTTACAAACAAGAGAGTAGTCTTATGGCAATTCAACATATACACTACTAAATAGTTTCAATAATTGCTATATTATATAGAAATTATATCCAAATTAGATGATTTCTTTAAAATAGTTTCACATTGAATTATATCTTTTATCTATCCTTTCTTCCAACAATCTTCTCTCTTGGTTGAGAGCTAGTTTCTTACATAAGAAATACTCTCTTTCTCTCTCCTCCTTAGCTCTATTGCCACATTTTTTACATATTATATTAATTAATGATATGAAAACCATCTAGTCATTTAATTACACTATCACAGAAACATACATTAGTGACGAGTCATAACATACATTAGTGACGAACATATCCCCCACCACCTTTATCGCGTCAGTAAAACTCTATCATTAATGACAGGTAAACCATCATTAAAGGTTCCCTCCAAGTCTATGCCACGTTCGGCATGTCCCCTTTTAGTGACGGGTAACATTACTAAAGGTCATCTTTAGTGACGAGGAGTATTTTACACCCATCACTATTGTGACCTTTAGGGATGAGTCGCCAAAGTCGCATGTCACTAATGTTATGGTCATATTAAAAAAAATTATTTTTTAGCTACATCTTAAATCAAAGCCAGGATTTGGCAACCAACTTTTTAAATTGCAAAACAACACAAAATTCATTATAGAAAATACAACACATAATTCATCACAGAATACCACCATCACAGATTGCATTGTACAAACAAAGCATCCATAAAAAAATGTATTCCATATGTTTCACCAAATGTGTTACATGACAAATTGAAACATTATTTCTAGTCGTTATAATGGAAAGTGTCATTCTTTGTGAAGACTTGTTGCACAAGGAATACCGCTAGTCGTGAATGGATCATCGACAACCTAGTCTCACTAAGACTACCTTTAGGTAGAATGAATTCCTATAAATTGAATTTTTGACATCAGCCAATGTTTACATAAGTGAAAAGTAAATGAAACACAAGAACAAAACGCATGATAATATCTTACATTGGATGATTTAAGATCGCTATCTTCAGGGCCAACGTCATATGGTGTGCAACATAAAATCCACATTGGTTTCTAAGAGGTTGACTATAGCACTGTTATGGAAATACACGATTAGTTTAGACGACACATTAAATTTGAAAGGGTAAACATTTAGAGACTTACAGACATTGCAGTTTTATGAACTAATTATAGGTGTTTCGTTGATTTTGGTTTATGGACACGAGCAACGGATTCGAAAGCTCTGTAGTGAGGTAGGACAAGATTGAGGTAAACAAGAATAGGTTAAAGTTTGAGCTTGTAATAAAGTGAAGGAAACCTTACTCGTCGATTAAACTTTTGACTACCGATAAGTCCCTCTCGATGCGCTTGCCATTCAGTCCCTTTGGTCTTAGAGAGTCAATGTACCATATGATCTTTCACTTGGAGGTGATGAGTAGTAGGACATAATGCCCATTCAAGTGGTGTATGCCCATTATATGTTGCTCGGTTACAATGCATGTGGCGAGTAACTTAAATAGGTAGTCGACGCACGACTTCCTATCGCTCTCGATTATTGACATTGCTAACATATGTGGATCCGGATATTTTAAAATAGTCACTTTCCCTCTAATGACCAATAGTGGCGCAAGATTCATATTCATTCTAACTCCTAGTGAGCTTTGACATCACTGCTAGAAGCTAGGTGACATAGGTAAGCAACGCTTTGCTAATCACATCGTATGTGACTCTTGTCGTTGGAGAAGCACCCTATGCTCTACGCCAACTCTATGCTCCAAGGCCCAAAACCATTTTGATAGCCCTGTTAAGCAAACCAATACTATGCATGCAGAAGTCCGACTTCCACCCCAACTAGTTAAGATAAAAGATAGCACCCTACTTTGGCAGATCCATTATCGATGATCGAGATCCTTGGTGGGTGTAGCTATTTGAAAGAGCATCAATACTTAATTTTCTAAGGGAAAACTATTCTAGCACAGTAACGTCCCTAGCGCACACGAAACATGCAAGAATAGTATAACAGGAACGTAAGAAAACATCACAGACAATCATATTAATTGTGACATAGCATGATCCTCTTCACATGGCGATCTCCATCTCCATGGATCCCGCCATTGAGTACGCGCACCCGGCCTCCATGAAGTGTACTAGTCTATCTCGCATAGCCTATACTAGTTACATGAGCCGAAGCACCATGGAAATGACATGCAAGTCATATTTAATTTACATCAGTCTTGGGTTGTAAATAACCATGACACATAGGCCATATTTAATTTACATACATTGCATGCATCTCATACATCACATTTATCCAAGGCCATGCTAGTCATAACATTCTCTGCAAAGCAGAGTTAGACGAAGAATCTACAAGCGACTGAAATCTAGATCTGAAAAACCTAGCTCAATAGGCTCGAAATTTCAAATTCGGGTGGGTCAAAACTTTCGATCTAGCATCAGAACTTTTGATCCGCCAGAACTTCGATCGATATCGGAATTCCTGGTAACATACGATTAGTATCGGAACTTCTGATCAGTATCGGAACTTCCGATCTGCCATCGGATCTTCTGATCAGTATCAGAACTTTCGATTTTGTCGTGGATAGAAACATATCTAATCTGTTTTTTCACCATGTGTCTCCATACATGAGGGATCCAGATCAAATACTATGCATGTAGGCTCTGATACTATTGTTGGGGAAAGGTGAAGCTACGCTAGCTAGAGATTTCAAAAAAATCGCTCCAAAGCCCAAGAAGCATGCATGCGTGGGATCATAGATTGGTACGTTCTAGCATAAGACGCGTTAGGTGCAGCGGAAGAAGATGTTGAGTTAGCACGTCTTGTCTATCCTCGCTTCGCCTCGGTCATTCCTCGCCAATCCAATCGGTGAAGATGATGTAGTTGTTCACGTGATGAAGTCAACGAGCGTCGCTATTGAAGCAACGCCTCCATGGTATCCACACGTCAAGGGATAGAATCCTTCCCACGTCGGCATGCTAGTACCATTCGTGAGAAAATAGAAGATCCTCAATCTCAACTTTTGAGATCAAGAAAGGGAGGAGATGAGTTCTTGGTTGCTAGGATTAAACTATCCAAAAGCTTGTTATCCAAGACCTCATTCTCCTCTTTTTATATAGGCACAAGAGCCCCTGGTCGTCAACATCTCGAAACCAATAAATCGGTTATAACCGATTTGTGCACTAACAGATCCAATCTTTTTACCCACGTCGGAACTTCTGATCCTGGATCGGAACTTCCGATCGGGTATTTTCATTTTCAGTCTCTCAATCCAGCACGATACTGTAATAGATTCAATCTATTTTCGCCCACCTCGGAACTTCCATACACATATCGGAACTTCTGACCAGTACAATTTTCCCGATTCCAAATCGGAACTTCCGGTTTCAATTCTCTGTCTCAAATTAGAAATTATCGGAACTTCCGATTTGAGCTCTCGATTTCGCAAACCATAAATTATCAGAACTTCCGATATCATATCAGAACTTTCGATTTGAGCTCTCTGTTTTCAATTCATAAATAATTGAAACTTCCGATCTAACCAGAATATTCTTGGGCATACTTCCTTCACTTCTTACCAACAACGACGGTGACGACATCCTTATCTGGATCTACCCACGCCATGCCGTTGTCAAAGTTCTGCACGTAGTTGTAGGCGTTGTAGGGATCTCTCACCATCACCATCGAGGGAACACAACCAATGGCGTAGAACATAATCCTCTTCTTATTTTACCGTGGGATCCATCGCCGCAGGTCCCTCAGCCTCATGCCATGGAAACGATGCTACGGGCGGCCTTGGGTAGAGGCAAGCATATGACGATGAACTGCGGTGAGCGGGAGGGCATAGGCGACCGACGGTTGGTAGGGTAGTGGATGCGAGCGGAGTCGTGCAGAGGTAGGCAGGAGGACGAAGACGACCAATGGCAGGTAGGGCGGTGGCATCGCTCGGAGGCGAATAGAGGGCGGTTACTGGCAACTGGTAGGCGCGAGTGCACTCGTGGGGAGGTGGAGGTGTCGAAGTAAATAGATGTGGGCACTGCTCAGGGAGGTGGCAGTCAGGGTAGGTAGTTTGACAACTGAGGGTGGTGCTAGCTAGGGGGAGGAGCGGCGTTGCTGGCTGCAGGGTAGGGTTGTGGCAGTGGGGAGGAGAGGAAAACTGAGTTGGGGCTGTGAAGGATGAGAATTATTAGGTTAGATTAGATTATAGGTATTAAGGGTTGAGATTTGATTAAGAAAATGAAGGGTTGAGATTAATTAGATGGTTGATTATGGCCGCGACCACAACTCATCAATTATATAGTAGGGTATATAATATAATATTTTTTTTAAAAAAAGACTTACTTGTACCTCTTGTTTCTTCAAAAAGACTTTTCTTTCACCTCTTATTTGCTCAATATTTTCAAAATTAATAAGTTAATTTTTTCTTTCACAATATGATTTTCTTATTAATAATGTGTATTTTTATCCTTTGTTTTCGTAATAATTTAGGAATACTCTACTTTATCCTCCTTTAGACAAAAATTACCCCAACTAAAAACCAGGATTTTAACCCCTAAACTATTCTAAATCGGAAAAATAACCCCCGAAGCGGTTTACTATAATGGTTTGCTGACGCGACAGTCCACACATGCGGTTTTGTTGATGCGGTAGTCCACATTGGTAGTTTTGTTAAGGTGGATGTACACGTGGACTGTCGCTTCAACAAAGTCGTCTACGTGACCGCCGTAGTAAACCACTTTGGAGGTTATTTCTTCAGTTTAAAATAGTTAGGAATAACTTGTCTACAGGATAATACTTCAGAGGCTTTATTCCAATAATTTATTAGCTATATCATCTCAAAAGTAAAATATTTAAGAGACGAAGGGAGTAATTTCTAGCAACAAGGTTGTCCTAGAAAATTTTAGAATTCCGATCCTATATGAAAAATCTAATAGATTTGAGACAAGATTCAGAGTGAATCATAGTCACGGTATATATATTAATCATGGTTACAATTATTAGAAAATGAAACGTCTACTAAATTAAAACTTTGTGAGACAGAACAACTCAACATGCACTATAAAACTAAAATAAATCAAAACTAATTTAAAAAAGTATATCTAGGTATTTACTCAAGTGTCCTGACATCTACGAGCAAAATAGGTTAGGCCCATATCCATGCTCGTACACGAGGCCCGTGAAGCAGCTCATGTACTGGGCCTTCAGGCCCAATACGATGTCCCGGCCTTCTCTGCTCCATCGCGGCGAACTTCTCGGCCCGGAAAAGACGCGCCCGTGACGGCGTGCCGGCGTGCCGCTCTCCGGCACGGCGGGCGAACACGCCGCTTGCGCCCTGGGCAGCCAGCCGGGCGCAGGCGGCAGGCCGGCTCCCATCGCGAGACCGAGGCGTCGAGTGGCCTGGGCGGCCGCGTCCAAGACTCCACGGTGACATGGTCCAAGCGAGACCACTGGAGCGCGTCGTGGCCACTGGCCACCACCTCTCCCGTTTCGCTCCTCCTCTAGGCGGCCGGCTCGGCGACGGCGACGCGCTCGACGCGCCGTCGTCTCCCTGAGCCGAACGGAGCAAGCGCCGCTCTGTGCTGCGTCTCCTCGGTTTGACGGAGCTCGGTGGTAATAAATGGCGCCACCTCTTCGATCACGCAGGGCTGCGTGTCAAGATAAGTTCAATCGTCGCCCTGGAACTACTGGGACGGGGCTGGGCGGGTGATTCAACTGGTCGGCTCTGGCGCAATGCAGACCAGGTGTTTGACGGAATCCACCCCCCGCCCCACCAGAGGTCCCTAGTTCAGTTGCTCCGTTTGATCTGCAGATTGGAGGTACAGACCGTGGTGCACACTTGAAAACTGCATCTTTCACCTCTGAACCTTATTATTTTGTGCTTGCTTGTGTGATTATCCTTCATGTCCGTTGGTTGACTTGTGCCTGCTTGCTTTCCATCGTTAATTTCCATCTGCTCGGCCCGGCTAAAAAAAGTCCCATCTCCTTGGCTGGTGCAAATTGCAGTCCCATAGGTGTATTGCTAGCAGTGCATGCTGATAGTTTCTTTCGTTGGTCTAGGAGTTTTTGTAATAGTTCTGGAGAGTGATTGTTGTATCCAGATTCTTAGTGCGCATTCTAACTCCGAAATGGCAAAATGCCTGATTTGTGCTTATATGTTAACATGGTGCAGCATGCTCCCCTGAATTCAGCCTGTAGTTGCGTTGTGTAGAAAGGGACAGCTCCTAACCTTATAAGACAAACCTATTTTCCCCTTGCATTTTAGCATTCTGCAAGAAATCCCATCAGGTGCCCCTTGCAATTTCTCCTATTTTTATTAGAAAAAGTGTGGTGATTGAATAAAAGGCAGCTGCACAAAAATATGAATGGAACCTTGAAACATGGAACATGATTATTCACAAAATAATCCTAGTCTAGGACAACCACACAGTTGATGATAAATGCGCCTGCATATGAGCAAAGTTCCAATCAGCAAGAGTATCCATTCATCATAATTTGTTTCATTTGATTATCTGACATCTCCACTAAAATGAGCAGGAACTGAGAGGCTTCCAGGTGGTGCATTTTCATTTAAATTCTCATCATGTTATTTCTTCGTCAATGTTGGTATCATCTACATTTAGTTCTTTCTCTGCAAATTAGATTGTTAATTATTACATGCTGAATGTGAGCTGGGGGTGACGGCCAAAGATAAACAAAATCCTAGACATTGAATCCCTCTCAAACTGACATTTTTTTGTGCTTAAACCGAACCAGCCGTTCACCTGTTCAACAAAAAAACCGGACGGTTTGTCCTGGTTTTTATTGGTTCAATTGCATTAAGGGGTCTTTTAGTAAAACCAACCTGGTTAAGTGTCTGATTCCGGTTTAACCTGCAGTCTGGTCTGATTTTTTCTGCTATGCATTGACGATGACATATTTCTTTCTAAAAAATGGGCATTCTTATTTTATTCTTGGGTCGGTTCAACAAAAACCGGATGGTTTGCCGGGTTTTATTGGTTCAATTGCATAAGTGGTCTTTTAGTAAAACTGACCTAGTTAAATGTTTGGTTCTGGTTAACTGCAGTCTAGTCTAATTTTTTCCACTATGCATTGACGATGACATATTTCTTCTAAAAATGGACCATTGTTATTTTATTCTTGGTATATTCCTAGGAATATATATTCATCACTAGATTTGTGTTGAGTCATTGAGTGACTTGCTTCTTGCACTTACTATTGCTTTAGTTGTGTCATGTGTGTAGTTACATACTTACATATATGCCTTAGCTAGATTATTTAAAATATTATAAATTCTTCTATCATTTCAGAACACTCTATTTCATTTCACAGCGCCGAGCAGCAACGAAGTAGTTAGCTGTTTTGCATCTAAATTTTCCTGTACTCCCATGTTATTTTCTCCTTTATGCTGCCTCTCTAGGGAGCTTACATCATTTTTATCATGCTCTAGCAGTAATTTTTTCCATGATTAATTCCGACAAGTTTCTTCCATTTCTTTAGACATGATAGCTTTGATTATGATATCTGCTATAATACTTACAGTGAGCATAGTTGTTGGCCTTGTCAAATCATGAGCTTTCAGGAGTATTGATGTCACTAAGCTACACATCAGTGAGGACTGATTAGACTAGGACATATAATATGTTCCAAATGGTTGTTGCAACCAGGAAAATCACCTTCTAGCTGTACATTTTAGCTTAATAGAACCACCAGATAGCCAGATAGGAGTTAGATCTTCCTATTTAGCACTTCAGTGTGATCCAACCACAGGGAAAGAAAAAGGGGTAGCGTCCAAAGCAGTGAGTTTCAAGTTGGAGTGGCAATGAGTACAAATTTGGGGAATGAACGGGCAACAGCTCTGCACCGAATGACAAAAACTACATGCCAACCCACTGATGTGGTCTTTGAATCTTTGATATATAGTTAATATATCAACAAAATGCATGAATGCAAACAGAACAAATCGGTTTGTTGTTTTGTTGCTTCCAGTACACTAACAATTTTCAGTAAGCTGTAGCTCTGCCCAGCTAGCTATTAGTTGTTGCGCTGTCGCTGTTGTAATACTTCTGCAATGGATTCTCCTCTAAGCATACCATACTTTTAACTTCTAAGTGTAGGAAGCCATCTGCGGCCGGCAGCTCTTTATTTGTGAGAGATGGATCTATAGGTGGCCAGATGGGCCGTGCCTGGTGGGCGGCACTAGGCCCGGCACGAAAAAGCCCGGCACTAGCACGGCCCGCACTATGGCTTAGTGCTAGTGCCGGCCCGGCACTAGGGTCGGGTAGTGCTTGGGCCGGCACCTCGGCCCATAGTGCCGGCCCGCACGGCACGGGATTTCGATAGTGCCTGATTCGGTCCGACACAGATTTAACCCCAGCCGTTCGATCTTGAGAAGCATTCTCAGCCGTCGGATTTCCTCAGGCCCTTATAAAAAACCGCGGCAGCCGAGGGTGTGAACCCTAATTCATTCCCCCCCGCTCCCCGGCTCCCCCTCGCTTCCTCCGCCTCTCTCGGTTCTCGCGCTCCCCCCCTCGCTTCCCTCGCCGGCTCGACGCTTAGTCTCCTCGACTCCTCCGCTCCAGGCCGGCAGACCTCCAGAGTTCCTTGCCTCCTAGTTCCTCCCCTCGCCTCCTCATCCCTCGTCATCCTCTCCGTCTCCGGCTGGCGACTGCCGACTGGTGACTTGGTGAGCGTCGACGACTGACGGTCGCCACTCGCCACTTCATCATCCTCTCCGTCTCCGACTCTTCGCCAGTCCGCCTCTCCGGTACCGCTCTAAGGCTCTGAGCCTCTGACCCGCTCCCTTCCTATGCTTCTGTATAGATCTGTTACATCTTGTATTCTGTTACTTTCTTGTTCAGTTGTTCTTGATGGTGATTGTGTTCTGTGTATAGATCTGTTACTTCTTGTTCAGTTGTTCTTGATGTGTTCTGTGTATAGATCTGTTACATTTTGCGTTCATGTAACATTATTACACTTCTGTAGTTCTGTTACTTCTGTGTCTTGATGTGTTTCTGTGTATACTTCTGTCCCTTCTTGTAGTTCTGTATAGATCTGTTACTTCTGTAGCCTCTGTTACTTCTTGTTCAAGTTGTTCTTGATGTGTTCTGTGTATAGTTCTGTTACTTCTTGTAGCTCTGTGACTTCTTGTTCAGTTGTTCTTGATGTGTTCTGTGCTATAGATCGGTTACATTTTGCAAGTTTACATGTACTTTACACTTCATATTAGTCTCTGTACTCTTCTTGTTCTTGATGTGTTCTGTGTATACTTCTTGTTACATTTTGCCGTTCATGTACACTATTATACTTCGGTAGTTCTGTTACTTCTTAGTTCTTGAAGGTTTATGTGTATACTGCTGTTACATGTTTGCAGTTCATGTACATTATGATGACTTCTGTAGTTCTGTTACTTCTTGTTCTTGATGTGTTCTGTGTATACTTCGTTACTTCTTGTAGTTCTGTATAGATCTGTTACTTCTTGTTCAGTTGTTCTTGATGTGTTCTGTGGTATAGACTGTTACATTTTGCAGTTCATGTACATTATACACTTCTGTAGGTTCTGTTACTTCTTGTTCTTGATGTGTTCTGTGTATACTTCTGTCCCTTTCTGTCCAAAGTTTGCTCATCATTTCCTAAAGGCTCCATCATTTCTTTGTTGACCTCACTAGCAGCTCTGGTGCTCCGGATTTATAGGAATCCGTTGAGGAACCAGAGGGCTGGTGATGGCTGACGAAGTGGATGGGCCCTCCATCAACGATGAACTCGTTTGTTGGGTGGAACCGGGGATGATGTGGTAGACTTGGGCTTGGAGAGGGAGGAGCTCTTAGGCGGCCGCAGCAGTGCCGATCCTACCGACATCAGAGATGATGCCGAGGACGGTGGCGCTGCGGCCTGCCAGGAGGACTCCACCCAGGGCAGCACAGAAGAGGTCCCGTTCCACGACCTCTGATGTTTGGAATGACTTGAGAAGATCTTTAAGGTAATGGGGGCAAAAACGTCAGGTATGAAGCTAAGTGCAACCATTGCAGTCGTGTTTATTCTGCTCTATCTACTGGTGGCACTGGCCATCTCTTGAGGCATAGGTCTAAATGTCAGGCTAGAATTGGTAAGTCTCGGTCGTCTCAATCATTAATTCATTTTAATCCTGATGGTACTGTTAGACATTGGGAGTACAATGCTGAGGTTGCTCGTACTCAACTTTGTCGCTTGATTGCTAGACTTGATCTTCCACTTAGTTTTGGTGAGTACGATGAATTTGAGGAATACATTAAGCTTGCTCATAATCCTAGATTTGTTCCTGTATCTAGGCAAACCACCACTAGAGATCTTAAAAAATACTTTATATTGATTCACGTGGTAAGCTTATCGAGTCTTTTAACTCTAGTGTACATCTGTTTCGCCACATCTGATATATGGTCTGGTAATGCTAAGGAGGATTACCTTTCTGTGGTGCCCACTACTGTTAATTCTGCTTGGCAATTAGAGAAAAGGATAATTGGTTTTAGGCTTATTGATGTATCTCACACTGGTGAGAACATTGCTGATCTTATGCTGGCTGTGATAAAAGATTATGCCTTAGAAAACAAAGTGTTTGCTGTTACTTTAGACAATGCTTCTTCTAATACTACTGCTATCATAGCTCAACCGCATTTGTCTGTTATATTGGTGATATCTTGTTCGATCAACGATGTGTTTGTCACATTACTAATCTGATTGTTAAATCTGGCTTGAAGAGGCTGAAGCCTTACCTTGAATCATTTAGGACTGCAATTTCATTTCTTAACTCATCTAATCAACGCATTGGTGCATATACGCGTATTGTATTGCTATGGTGTACGTCCTACAAAGTTTGGTTGGACATGGAGGTGAGGTGGAACGTTACCTATTTGATGCTTAAACATCTGGTTCCTTACAGGTCCACCTTTAGTGTCTTCATTGAGACTAAACTATCTAGAAAAGAAGGTGAACCTCTACTTCTCCACAGAATCTCATTGGTATGTGGCTGAAAAAAATTCTATCATTTCGTGAGCTATTCCTGATTCAACTGTTGTTATGTCTGGTTTTTATGTTGGACCGGAAACGGCGACCAGAGGGGGGTGAATGGGAGCTTTTAAAATTTCGGGCTAAAAACTAGCCTTCGGTTTCAGTTCTGTCTTCTGCGGAACAGGCTTCGAACACTACCTTCGGAGGTCTGGTTCGGAGGTGCTTTGACAGCTCCGAACACAGCCTTCGCAGGTCCAAAAGTTCGAAGCCAAAAGACTTCGCTCCACTTACAACCCTCGAAAATCTACTCTGCTAAGTCAGTGCAGGCTCTGCACACAGGGTGCTTCGAGCAGTCTTCGCACTTCACCCTTCGCAAGAGTGGACACCCCACTGAGGACTTTGACCAAGTACTTGGCAGCAGCAACTGGTGCTTGGCTTCGTACACGAAGGTCTAAACGCACACTAACACTTCGCTAGGTACACACACACGATAAATCACGGGCTTCGATCAGGCTTCGCTAGTAAGCAGCGAGTCTCGCCTCCTGTTACCAAGCGACAGCACACTGAAAAACACACTTCGCACAAAACACCCTTCGCCTAGACAGGCTTCGGTGCACTATAACTAGCGAGGTATGTAACACGAGCTCAAGCAAAAAGCCACAGAAGTAGGGCTTCGCCGCTTGAACAGGAACACAGAAAATGAACTCTCGGATAAAATACAACGATGTGTGGCTACAGGAGCTCAACAGTAAGCTCAAAGTGTTAAATGTTACCTACCGAGCCCCCATATTTATAGCCCACTTCACCCAAAGGAATTGACTACTTTACCCCTAGGGTTTACAAAGGTTTTGTCTCTACAGAACTAAGGGGTACAAAAGGTTGTCAACTTTATTGGAGGCTTCTCTGTCAGCCTTTGCAGAGGGGACAACGCCAGCTTTTGCAGAGCAGACACTGTCAAACTTGCAGCCTTTGACCTTTCTGAAGCCCCCCTTCGCACGCGAGGTGCGGTAGCTTCGGTGAGAAGCCTTGAGCCAGATGGCCTTCGCTTCAACCAAAGTCAGCCTTCATACCGTACGGTTTGAGCCGAAGCTGTCA
>JAAALK010001735.1:79909-134171 GCA_019279435.1 Zizania palustris
ATCAGAATTCTGGTAACATACGATTAGTATCGGAACTTCTGATTAGTATCGGAACTTCCGATCTGCCATCGGATCTTCCGATCAGTATCAGAACTTTCGATTTTGTTGTGGATAGAAACATATCTAATCTGTTTTTCACCATGTGTCTCCATACATGAGGGATCCAGATCAAATACTATGCACGTAGGCTCTGATACCATTGTTGGGGAAAGGAGAAGCTACGCTAGCCAGAAATTTCAAAAAAATCGCTCCAAAGCCCAAGAAGCATGCATGCGTGGGGTCATAGATTGGTACGTTCTAGCATAAGACGTGTTAGGTGCAGCGGAAGAAGATGTTGAGTTAGCACGTCCTTGTCTATCCTCGCTTCGCCTCGGCCATTCCTCGCCAATCCAATCGGTGAAGATTATGTAGTTGTTCACGTGATGAAGTCCACGAGCGTCACTATTGAAGCAACGCCTCCACGGTATCCACACATCCAGGGATAGAATCCTTCCCACGTCGGCATGCTAGTACCGTTCGTGAGAAAATAGAAGATCCTCAATCTCAACTTTTGCGATCAAGAAAGGGAGGAGATGAGTTCTTGGTGGCTAGGATTAAACTATCCAAAAGCTTGTTATCCAAGACCTCATTCTCCTCTTTTTATATAGGCACAAGAGCCCCTGGTTGTCAACATCTCGAAACCAATAAATCGGTTATAACCGATTTGTGCTCTAACAGATCCAATCTTTTTTACCCACGTCGGAACTTTTGATCCTGGATCAGAACTTCCGATCGGGTATTTTCGTTTTCAGTCTCTCAATCCAACACGATATTGTAATAGATTCAATCTATTTTCGCCCACCTCGGAACTTCCAATACACATGTCGGAACTTCTGACCAGTACAATTTTCCCGATTCCAAATCGGAACTTCCGGTTTCAATTCTCTGTCTCAAATTAGAAATTATCAGAACTTCCGATTTGAGCTCTCGATTTCGCAAACCATAAATTATCAGAACTTCCGATATCATAACATAACTTCCGATATCATATCAGAACTTTCGATTTGAGCTCTTTGTTTCCAATTCAGAAAATAATTGAAACTTTCGATCTAACCAGAATATTCTTGGGCATACTTCCTTCACTTCTTACCAACAACGACGGTGACGACATCCTTATCTGGATCTACCCACGCCATGCCGTTGTCGAAGTTCTGCACGTAGTTGTAGGCGTTGTAGGGATCTCTCACCATCACCATCGAGGGAACACAACCAATGGCGTAGAACATAATCCTCTTCTTATTTTACCTTGGGATCCGCCGCCGTAGGTCCCTCAGCCTCATGCCATGGAAACGATGCTACGGGCGGCCTTGGGTAGAGGCAAGCATATGACGATGAACTGCGGTGAGCGGGAGGGCATAGGCGACCAACGGTTGGTAGGGCAGTGGATGCGGGCGGAGTCGTGCAGAGGTAGGCAGGAGGACGAAGGCGACCAATGGCAGGTAGGGCGGTGGAATCGCTCGGAGGCGAATAGAGGGCGGTTACTGGCAACTAGTAGGCACGGGTGCACTCGTGGGGAGGTGGAGGTGTCGAAGTAAACAGATGTGGGTGCTGCTTAGGGAGGTGGCAGTCAGGGCAGGTAGTTTGACAACTGAGGGTGGTGCTAGCTAGGGGGAGGAGCGGCGTTGCTGGCTGCAGGGTAGGGTTGTGGCAGTGGGGAGGAGAGGAAAACTGAGTTGGGGCTGTGAAGGATGAGAATTATTAGGTTAGATTAGATTATAGGTAATTAAGGGTTGAGATTTGATTAAGAAAATGAAGGGTTGAGATTAATTAGATGGTTGATTATGGCCGCGACCACAACTCATCAAATATATAGTAGGGTATATAATATATAATATTTTTTTAAAAAAAGACTTACTTGTACCTCTTGTTTCTTCAAAAAGACTTTTCTTTCACCTCTTTATTTGCTCAATATTTGCAAAATTAATAAGTTAATTTTTTCTTTCACAATATGATTTTCTTATTAATAATGTGTATTTTTATCCTTTGCTTTCGTAATAATTTAGGAATAACTCTACTTTACCCTCCTTTAGACAAAATTACCCCAACTAAAAAACCAGGATTTTAACCCCTGAACTATTCTAAATCATTCTAAATCGGAGAAATAACCCCCGAAGCAGTTTACTATAATGGTTTTGCTGACGCGACAATCCACACATGCGGTTTTGTTGATGCGGTAGTCCACATTGGTAGCTAGTTTTGTTAAGGTGGATGTACACGTGGACTGTCGCTTCAACAAAGTCGTCTACGTGGACTGCCACGTCAGTAAAACCGCCGTAGTAAACCATCTTGGGGTTATTTCTTCGGTTTAAAATAGTTAGGAATAACTTGTCTATAAGGTAATACTTCAGAGGCTTTATTCCAATAATTTATTAGCTATATCATCTCAAAAGTAAAATATTTAAGAGACGAAGGGAGTAATTTCTAGCAACAAGGTTGTCCTAGAAAATTTTAGAATTCCGATCCTATATGAAAAAATCTAATAGATTTGAGACAAGATTCAGAGTGAATCATAGTCACGGTATATATATTAATCATGGTTACAATTATTAGAAAATGAAACGTCTACTAAATTAAAAACTTTGTGAGACAGAACAACTCAACATGCACTATAAAACTAAAATAAATCAAAACTAATTTAAAAAGTATATCTAGGTATTTACTCAAGTGTCCTGACATCTACGAGCAAAATAGGTTAGGCCCATATATCCATGGCTCGTACACGAGGCCCGTGAAGCAGCTCATGTACTGGGCCTTCAGGCCCAACACGATGTCCCGGCCTTCTCTGCTCCATCGCGTCGAACTTCTCGGCCCGGAAAAGACGCGCCCGTGACGGCGTGCCGGCGTGCCGCTCTCCGGCACGGCGGGCTAACACGCCGCTGCGCCCTGGGCAGCCAGCCGGGCGCAGGCGGCAGGCCGGCTCCCATCGCGAGACCGAGGCGTCGAGTGGCCTGGGCGGCCGCGTCCAAGACTCCACGGTGACATGGTCCAAGCGAGACCACTGGAGCGCGTCGTGGCCACTGGCCACCACCTCTCCCGTTTCGCTCCTCCTCTAGCGGCCGGCTCGGCGACGGCGACGCGCTCGACGCGCCGTCGTCTCCCTGAGCCGAACGGAGCAAGCGCCGGCTCTGTGCTGCGTCTCCTCGGTTTGACGGAGCTCGGTGGTAATAAATGGCGCCACCTCTTCGATCACGCAGGGCTGCGTGTCAAGATAAGTTCAATCGTCGCCCTGGAACTACTGGGACGGGGCTGGGCGGGGCGGGTGATTCAACTGGTCGGCTCTGGCGCAATGCAGACCGTTTGACGGAATCCACCCCCGCCCCACCAGAGGTCCCTAGTTCAGTTGCTCCGTTTGATCTGCAGATTGGAGGTACAGACCGTGTTGCACACTTGAAACTGCATCTTTCACCTCTGAACCTTATTATTTTGTGCTTGCTTGTGTGATTATCCTTCATGTCCGTTGGTTGACTTGTGCCTGCTTGCTTTCCATCGTTAATTTCCATCTGCTCGGCCCGGCTAAAAAAAGTCCCATCTCCTTGGCTGGTGCAAATTGCAGTCCCATATGTGTATGTGCTAGCAGTGCATGCTGATAGTTTCTTTCGTTGGTCTAGGAGTTTTTGTAATAGTTCTGGAGAGTGATTGTTGTATCCATATTCTTAGTGCGCATTCTAACTCCGAAATGGCAAAATGCCTGATTTGTGCTTATATGTTAACATGGTGCAGCATGCTCCCCTGAATTCAGCCCTGTAGTTGCGTTTGTGTAGAAAGGGACAGCTCCTAACCTTATAAGACAAACCTATTTTCCCCTTGCATTTTAGCATTTCTGCAAGAAATCCCATCAGGTGCCCCTTGCATTTCTCCTATTTTTATTAGAAAAAGTTGGTGATTGAATAAAAGGCAGCTGCACAAAAATATGAATGGAACCTTGAAACATGGAACATGATTATTCACAAAATAATCCTAGTCTAGGACAACACACAAGTTGATGATAAATGCTCCTGCATATGAGCAAAGTTCCAATCAGCAAGAGTATTCCATTCATCATAATTTGTTTCATTTGATTATCTGACATCTCCACTAAAATGAGCATGAACTGAGATGCTTCCAGGTGGTGCATTTTCATTTAAATTCTCATCATTTATTTCTTCGTCAATGTTGGTATCATCTACATTTAGTTCTTTCTCTGCAAATTAGATTGTTAATTATTACATGCTGAATGTGAGCTGGGGTGACGGCCAAAGATAAACAAAATCCCTAGACATTGAATCCCTCTCAAACTGACATTTTTTTGTGCTTAAACCGAACCAGCCGGTTCACCTGTTCAACAAAAAACCGGACGGTTTGTCTGGTTTTATTGGTTCAATTGCATAAGGGGTCTTTTAGTAAAACCAACCTGGTTAAGTGTCTGATTCCGGTTTAACCTGCAGTCTGGTCTGATTTTTTCTGCTATGCATTGACGATGACATATTTCTTTCTAAAAATGGGCATTCTTATTTTATTCTTGGGTCGGTTCAACAAAAAACCGGATGGTTTGCCGGGTTTTTATTGGTTCAATTGCATAAGTGGTCTTTTAGTAAACTGACCTAGTTAAATGTTTGGTTCTGGTTTAACTGGCAGTCTAGTCTATTTTTTTCCACTATGCATTGACGATGACATATTTCTTTCTAAAAATGGACCATTGTTATTTTATTCTTGGTATATTCCTAGGAATATATATTCATCACTAGATTTGTGTTGAGTCATTGAGTGACTTGCTTCTTGCACTTACTATTGCTTTAGTTGTGTCATGTGTGTAGTTACATACTTACATAATATGCTTAGCTAGATTATTTAAAATATTATAAATTCTTCTATCATTTCAGAACACTCTATTTCATTTCACAGCCCGAGCACACGAATTAGTTAGCTGTTTTGCATCTAAATTTTCTGTACTCCCATGTTATTTTCTCCTTTTATGCTGCCTCTCTAGGGAGCTTACATCATTTTTATCATGCTCTAGCAGTAATTTTTTTCCATGATTAATTCCGACAAGTTTCTTCCATTTCTTTAGACATGATAGCTTTGATTATGATATCTTCTATAATACTTACAGTGAGCATAGTTGTTGGCCTTTCAAATCATGAGCTTTCAGGAGTATTGATGTCACTAAGCTACACATCAGTGAGGACTGATATAGACTAGGACATATATATGTTCCAAATGGTTGTTGCACCAGGAAAATCACCTTCTAGCTGTACATTTTAGCTTAATATGAACCACCAGATAGCCAGATAGGAGTTAGATCTTCCCTATTTAGCACTTCAGTGTGATCCAAACCAACAGGGAAAGAAAAAGGGGTAGCGTCCAAAGCAGTGAGTTTCAAGTTGGAGTTGGCAATGAGTACAAATTTTGGGGAATGAACGGGCAACAGCTCTGCACGGAAATGACAAAAACTACATGCCAACCCACTGATGTGGTCTTTGAATCTTTGATATATAGTTTAATATATCAACAAAATGCATGAATGCAAACAGAACAAATCGGTTTGTTGTTTTGTTGCTTCCAGTACACTAACAATTTTCAGTAAGCTGTAGCTCTGCCCAGCTAGCTATTAGTTGTTGCGCTGTCGCTGTTGTAATACTTCTGCAATGGATTCTCCTCTAAGCATACCATACTTTTAACTTCTAAGTGTAGGAAGCCATCTGCGGCCGGCAGCTCTTTATTTGTGGAGATGGATCCTCGTTTGATCAGTCTCCGACAGTGCAGTGACTGAACAATGCAGAGGAAGCTTCAAGGTGATGGCTCATCTGACCTGCTGAGGATTTTTGCTGTCGCTGCCGCTGCTGCTTCACAAAGGGGGTTTGCATGAACTTGCTGTTTTCTTCCAGGATCAACTGCTAACAGGTATGTTCATAACTGCGTTTTGCGTAGCTCTCGTTTCGAGTTTTCAACTCCTCTCACCGTCTGCTCAAGATCAACCTTGTTCTTTCTTCCTACTTTTCGATTTCTCCAAGAAATTAGCCGATCGTCCTGAGCAACTCAGGACAGTAAGCATGTTTTTTTAGAAGAGCGGAATTAGATTCAGAAATGCGCACTAGCAACAGCAAGAGGGTTGCAAAGTATTCAGTGTTCCTTCTCTCTCAGCGCCTATAATTATGTGCCACTTTTTAGCGGGCACACGGAAACATCATCTTAGCTGGGCTGCTGCCGTGCTGCGCCTGTGTAGGGCATGCTGCGAGGAAAAGGACCGAGAGGAAAACTACACGCAAGGACCAAAGTTGGCGCGCACGCGTGCGTCCGTGTACACACATGCTGGGGAAAAAAAAACAAGCGTGATAGCTACCAAGCCTATAACACATTGCCAACATTGCCTCCGTATTGTCTGATGAACCGAGCAGATTACAAAAATGATAAAGCTAAGCTCTTCCTTAATGCCCAACTGCCCAAGTGGCGAAGGGGGGATACTGTCCTTCACTCTGACTGCCGCTCTGTGGTATGTATGGTACCACCAGCAGGCACAGCGAGGGGAAGCGGGGGGGAGGAGGAGGAGGTGGTGGTGGGGCTCGTCATTACAGCCTTTTCCCTGGGCGCGGCACGGCACAGCTCACTCCAGCAGCAGCAGCAGCTAGTGGCGGCGCTACGCCATGGCAGAGGAGAAGAAGAAGAAGGAGAAGGAGAAGGAGAAGAAGAAGAAGGCGGCAGGCGGCACGGGGGAGGCGCACTTCAAGCCGTGCGGCGAGGTGAAGGGCGTCCGGTTCGGCGGGCAGTTCATCGTGAAGTCGTTCACGGTGCGGCGAGCGTCGCCGCTGGAACTGCTGCGGTTGCTGGACATCCCGCCGTCGTACCTGAGCGAGTGCCAGAGCCTGCCTTTCCCGTCGACCACCGTGTACATGCCGACCAGCTTCACCATCCTGGCGCACCAGGCGTGGCACACGCTCACGCTCGGCCTGGGCACCAAGAAGTCCAAGGCGGTGCTCTTCGTGTTCGAGTCCGAGGGCATGAAGGCCGCCGTGGACCAGCTCTGGCCGGCGATGATCCCGCTCGGGGACGTCAACAAGAAGCTCATCCGCGGCCTCACCGGCAGCGAGATGGCACGGTTCAAGTTCAGGAAGGGCTGCCTCACCATCTACGTCTACGCCGTCCGCCGGCTGGGCGCCGCCGGCTTCATGTGCGCCGACGACCTCAGGAGGATACTTCAGTCGGTGGTTGAGCTCAAGGATTTCTTGGATCATACCGCCATGCTCTCCATGCCCAGCCAGAAGAGCATCACCTTGCAGTCCCGGGTCGCAGTGGCTCACTGATCCAACTGCATCTCCGATCGACGAGACTACCAGTCACGGGAGCCCTGAACTCTTGATCGTTTCATCAGGGCAGGTACTCCTGGTTTGCAATCTGCAGAGGAGTGTTATTATTTTGGGTTCAATTGGTTTATTCCAGTGTCGGTGTTCACCATTCCTCTGCTGAGAGCGCTGTATAGATCTACTGAGCAAATCTTTCAAGGATAGGTTTTTGTTTCAAAGCATTTTTTCCTCCAAGATCTTACACTGTGGTATACTGTTGTCCCTGAAATAATAATCCATCGATGAAGCCATCTGTTATTTCGGCGACATTTTCTGGTCGGATGTACATCACTCGTTGCTACAGTTATGCTATTGTACAGCTCTCCAAATTCTTCTTCTTCCTCCATGTACACCCATTATTTGGCCAGAATTACAAGAAAATTTTCTTTGAACTGCAAGTTGCAGGATGTTTCTTTCTGAAGTGTTGTTGTTATTAGAGATTGAGCTATCCAGAGAGGAAAGTGAACACTACAGTACCGAATCTGGGAGACTGGGACTGGGAGAAAGGTGATGCTAACATCTGTTTATGTGGGACGTAGCCATCATGCAGCTGATTGAAAAGGAGAACGTTTGCTCTCCTTTTACCTGTATGTCACTCAGGCCCATTTATTATATGGATGCTAATGCAAAGATTATTTTGACCAAGAACGGGTCCTGCAGAGTACATGCCTCCAGATTGTGCATTTTTCACTTGGAAATACAGCTGCAGGCCAGCAGCACACACCCCCCGAAAGGACAGATGGGTGTTGGTCATGATCATTGGAGGAGTTAAAAAAGTTTGTTGCGCAGGGACACTCGTTTCAGTGACATGATACCAAGTGGTTGAGCTGCATGGGCCACCCCGCTTACGGCCTGAATCATTAAGAACAAAAGCCATCTCATCTATCTTGCACAACAGTGCCGCGGACCGCGGTGCAGAAGGACAGTATGCATGAGTGCAGGCCCTTGCTGTGTGACCCCTGCTGCACTGCATTTTCTAGCTAGATCTATAGCTGAGTACTCTCTTCAGTAGTTTAGTGTCATTGTTAACTGGTTCATCAGGTACAAGCTTCAATGGAAGAACTTGTGCAGCTGCCATACTCCTAATTAAAAGGGCGAACGATTGCTCTCGGCCATGCATCAAATGCGTGACTACAGATGTGCCCTAAATCTAGGCTTCAAGTTAGACAAGTAGCTGGTTATATATACCTTCTAGATGGGGTTTAATTTGCTCGTTTTATAGCAAATTTAAGCCATGCGGTCACATGTTGCCATTCTGCCATGCCTCCTTGTTGCCGTGCTGCCATGACTCTACATGTGCAGCCTCTCTCTCTTTTTTTTTTGACACGCCGGAGCTATATACCGCTGTACCGGGGGAAAAAAAAAAGAGGGGACACCTGCACGGCATGCCTGCCTTGCCAGCCAGCCAGGCACCTCCGAATCTTGACGCCGATGGCTAGCTAGCTCCTCCAATTACGCCGCCGGGGCCCAAGCCGACTTTATGCGCTCACGTGAGTGGCGGTGCAGAGGGCACGCACGCGGTTGGTTTGGCACATCGTAATTTCTATTTTGTCAGAGCTATACAATTAGTTTTGTAATTAAAACAATATTGATATACTAGATGTAATTTTAGCTCCTCTCATTTAGAAGTCTGAACGTCTCTGCAACTGCCCGTGACTTAATTCATCTAAACCGTTCTTCGTAGATCCGATGATGTGCAGCTTCCTCCGCTGTTACAAAGATGAGTCCCACCAAACAAAATCTTTCTTTACCGTCCATCAAATCTTGATCCGAGTGAGATGATCTGAAATCCGCGCGCACTGCAATTCTGCGAATCGCAATGCATTTCTTGCCTCCCTGTTGCCACGCTGCCCTGCACGACAGTTCTGGAACGAGCAACGGGACCGTGGTTATCTAGGCCGTTGCACATAGGATTCGAATCGACCGGCTTCGATTCTATTTAGAATCTATGATCGGGAGGCATGAGAGAACGGAGGATGGATAGCGGTGGCCGGTACAGCCAACTATTATTACTCGCGTCCAGGCTTTATGATCTCTTTTTCACCTTGCTTTCACTTTTCGTTTTAAAAGATTTTTGTTGGATTTTCCTGGGACCCGTCGGCGGCACCAACATATTCACCCAATCGCCGCAGCCGAGAGTGCCGGAAGCTGGGTTTTTAGCAGAGGAATTTTGAGTAGAATTTTTGTAATATCTAGATTTTACTTTAAGTAATTTTGGTTTTGGGTTTGGTTCTATACGTGAAAACCGAAAAATTGTTTACTTTTTAGAATTTTTAATCTTTGCATCGTTGCGGACGAATATCGATTCTCGACAGGGCCACCGCGAGGTGGGGCGTGGCAGGCCGGGGCGCGACGGAACGAGCTGGCGCTACGGTGGAGCAGGGTGGGATGGCGTGCGGCCAGGCGTGGGACGACGCCGCGACGGGATGGGTCGGCGCCACGTCGGGTCGGTCCGACGCACAGCGAAATGGGATGTGAAATGGGAAATGGTATACCGTATCTTATTAGAATTTTAGTTGAGCATTTAGGAATGAAAGTAGTATCTTAGGTAGTGTTTGATTTGGTGTATGAGGAGAAATGGAATGGGATAAAATCATTTCATTCCGTTTCTCTTCGTATGGAGAACCAAACATTACCTTAAGTGATCTGGTATCACAGCCATCCCGTTACATACAGCCTTTAAACAAGCCTTTAAACAAGTTCGGTCGGGTGACTTATACAGACATACATATGTGTGTGTGATGGTGATCAATCACGGCCCAGTTCACTAGTAAATCCAATCCAGCCCAGACGACAAAGGCGACAGCCATCGCCACTGGGCTCCACCTTCTCGGTGGCCCACCGAACCGCACCGCGCCGCCGCGCGTGTTCAAAATTCGAACCGCACCCGTCGACGGCCTCCTTCCTAACGGTCGTCGTCTTCCACCTCCTCGTCTCTCCGCGAACACCAACGCTGTCGCTCAGAGTCCAAACTCCTCGCCCCCTCGCCTGCGCCTCCTCCGCTAACCTGATTCTCTCCACCATGGCGACCGCAGCTGGCCCCGACCCTGCCTCAGTCGCCTCCTCACAGCCCGTGCGCGTTGTGCTGCGGGTGCGCCCGTTCCTCCCGTCAGAGGCGAGCTCCGCGGCGACGCCGTGCGTAAGGCGCCTCGGAAGCCACACCAGCGGCGAGGTCACCGTCCAGATCAAGGACCAATACACTAGGTTTGCCTCATCTATCTTCCTTTCTGTCTACGGATTAGGGGTACACAGAGTTGCCCTTTGTGCTACCTGCGGCAATTACGTTGAATTCCCGACATTCCTCGGCTCCCCTTTCGAGAGTTTACATAAAATCGCAGGCTTAGCTGAGGAGGATTACTACTTCTCTATCTGTCATAGTTTGCCTGAGAATTGGTTGCAAGTTGTTCCTCCATTAGTAATGATACAGACGTTGATCTGTTAGGCGTCCTTTCCTGCTTTTCTCATGATCCTTGCTTTGGTAACACTGGTTCCACAGCCGGAACGAGTGCTACAAGCTGGACTCGTTCTTCGGCCAAGAGACCCGTGTCTGCCAGATATTCGATCAGGAGGTCAGCGCCGTGATCCCGGGTATCTTCGACGGGACCAACGCCACGGTCTTCGCCTATGGGGCGACCGGCAGTGGCAAGACCTACACGATGCAGGTGCCCATTCTTCTTCTCGCCGGCGATCTGTTTGACGAAATGCCGCTGCGGGGGGTGTCAAACTTACGACTGATACTGGCGAAATCTGGTTGCTGCGGTGCAGGGCACGGAGGATTTGCCGGGGCTCATCCCCTTGGCGGTTTCGACCGTCCTGGCGCTCTGCACCGGCACATGGTGCTCCGTGGAGATCTCATACTACGAGGTGTACATGGAGCGGTGCTATGACTTGCTCGAGCCCAAGGCAAGAGAGATCATGGCATTGGATGACAAAGATGGAAACATGAAGCTAAAGGGCTTGGCCTGGGTAATGTGCTGGGGCTTCGTGATGCTTACTTGTGTTTTCTTGGAATGCAACATTGATTGTGTAGTCTTCTTACTTTCGTTTTCCTGATGGTTGAAGGTTCCTGTGCGATCCATGGAGGAATTCCATGAGATCTACTCTATAGGAGTGCAGAGGAGAAAGGTCGCGCATACAGGCCTCAACGATGTTTCAAGTAGGAGCCACGCTTTGTTGACGATCAGAGTTAGTACTGATGTTGTCAAAGGGAAGCTTAGCCTCATCGATTTGGCTGGTAATTCTCCTGGAACGACTTGCATATACTTGAGACTCACATTTCCTGTTTGAGACCATGCTGTGCTGGATTTACATTTCCAGGCAATGAGGACAACCGGAGGACTTGCAATGAGGGGATCAGGCTACAAGAAAGTGCCAAGATCAACCAGTCACTCTTTGCATTGTCTAATGTCATTTCGGCTCTTAACATGAAAGCGACGCGCATACCCTACAGAGAGAGTAAATTGACACGCATCCTACAAGATTCTCTAGGGGGCAATAGCCACGCTGTCATGATAGCATGCCTTGTGAGCTTTCCTTAAACTTACTCTAGATATATCTTCTTCTAGGGTATGTACTGATCGTTTTTTTTCCTTTTGTTTCAGAATCCCATGGAATACCAGGAGGCAGTCCACACAGTAAGCTTGGCTGCTCGTTCACGACATATTGTGAACTACATGAGTTCAGCAAGCAAGCAAGGGACACCTAAAGATAAGGTTGACATGGAAGCCAAACTGCGAGTTTGGTTGGAATCCAAGGGGAAAGAAAAGAGTACACAAAGAATGGATGGGTTTCTCTCCCCAAATGCAAGCAAGACTCCTTTATCCATGAGCCATATGAAGAAATCAGCATCTGTCAGGGTTCCTGGTAGAGTTAAAGCAATGGATCAGGATGGTAGTAAAATCAAGAAGTTAGTCTATCTACCCTCTAAACATTAACTCCACATGAATCAAATGGAAAAAGCAAGAAATTCATTCTTTTTCTTCTGTTGCACAGGGTGCTTTTTGACTCATCGGCCCGTATTCCAGCTGAAAACTTGCCCAGAGTGGGCACACAAGATGAAGTAAATACAACAAAGAAAGGTATGTTTTTGGGAAACAAGCAGAAGAATGTATGTCTGTACTTAGAGAGGTTCCAGTGTGTATAAAAGTTCAATAACCCAGAAAATTGATTGCAAAGATATGATAAAAGAAAGATCTAGTCAGTAATCATGCACAAGTTTGAATATGCTTGTCTAAGGTGTATAGAATATTGTGCAGTGGTGCCTCCTTCGTTAACTCCAATCAAAGACGACAAAGCTGGATCTTCTCTTAGGAAGGCACTTTCCCCAATTTCTTCAAACATGGCACCTCAAAAGCATCCAATAGTTGATGATGGCAATTGCTCTTTTATGTTGGAACCAAAAACTCCCATGGGATCATATCACATACTTGAGAAGGTTCCAGGTGCTACGCCGCTTGATAAATTTAATGCGCTGGGCTCTAGCCTGAAGGTCTGCATTACTGCCATTCTTGTTTTCATGTATCAGAAAAATACTCTAGTCTGATATTGATCTCTGAATAATTATCTTATGCAGGAATCTCTTATTCAGCCATACCTTGACTTGTTAAATGTTGCAAGCAAGTATGTGCGATAAGTTTTCTATTGGTTTTCTTTCTTTACTTCGATGACTTATAGCCCATATTTGGTATGCTTTCAGTTCTGATTATTCACTCTGTTTATCTGTGGATGCAGGGAAGAGCTACAACAGTTGAAAGTATGTTCCTTGCTTCTTATCATATAATCTGATACTAGTATAGACGGCTTTTCCCGATTAATTTTTTCTTTGTTAGGGAATTGGTGAAAGGAGAGCAGAGTACATTCTTGAGCTTCGAGAGGATTCACCCAGGCCATTTAAATCTGTAAGATTTATAGACTACTAAAAGGCAATCCTGACAGTCAAGATCATTGGTTACCTTCTGACACATTTTGATTTGCCAGCTTTCAGATTTGGGAAGGATGGGTCTATCATCAAAGCAGGTAACCTCTAGCCCCTTTTTTTCTCTAGCTCATTATCTTATCCCTTCTTTTGTGTACATCAGTAACCGCTCTTGACTTGTTCGTTTTTGTCGCACCCAATAGATACAGGACATTTTACGCAAAACAGCCACTGGAATCTTCAAATGATCACCAGAATGGACGTGACACTACCACGTAGGAGATGCTGATTTATATTAGCAGACGGATTGTTGTGGGTTATGACTTGTGATGACCGGCCAGGACTGCCGCCGAATCAAGTTAACTCCCTCCTGTATTGTTGACTTTAAGCAATGCGTAGATGGTGTGCCATTCACCATTCTTTCGGTGTGATGTAGCTGTGTATTGTCTGCTTCTGATGTTATACTTCAAATGGAGCAACCCCATTGCTCCTCTTTGATGCAAGTTTTCTCCGCGAAACCTTTTTTATCTGAGCAAATCCGTTCTACTGAACCTATGCATTTCTTCTGTTATTGACGAGCAGCATGAAGTGCGTTTTTTTTTGGTACCTCGAGCAGGAAGTGAACTGTTTCCATGTTTCGTGAATTCGAGCGCCAATGTAGTAGCTCTTTGTTGCACTTTGCCAGTTTTTATACTAGAAACTGCATTTTGTTTGAGGTAATCCTTTCTGCTGAACTCATATCGTACAAGCAGCAGAAATTAAAGATGTGTCAGGACTGGTATACACTACCAGCGCTGTAAGAAGACTAATTGAGTAGTTGTAATCATAACAGAATTTTAACAGAATTTTAGAACCTTCAAGATCAATAGGAGTTTTAGAATCCTCACAGCTGGCAACAACTAAGTATGAGTTGTATTGAGTCTGTTGAATTGTTAAGAGAATTACCCCAAGACATTGTGCCTATATAAGCAATGTACCTTGGAGGAATAAAGGTGTGAAAGAACTTCAGGCTAGCCCTGTTCCCTGCCTTGCCGGCGCCAGCCAAAACGGCTCCCTCGCGCCAACCAGGTCAGGGTGTTCATCCACCAAAGTCTCACAAATATCATCTCCGTTCTAGAATTGTCCTGCATCCATCTATCCTCTCACAAACTTGTGACAATTTGGTATCAGAGCACGGTTCATTCACCATGCCTGCTGCTGGCTTGAGTTTGGGGAAGGAAGCGGCTTCTTCGGGTGATGATCTCAACAAGAGATTGGATCGACTGGAAGAGCTTGTTCGCAACATTGCTGGTGACCTCCAAGACATCAAGCAACAGGTACCTTCTGGAATTCCTCCAATCAAGCAATGGTATCATCGTATTCACTTATTGCCCAACACTGCAGCAGTAGTAGTGCGCCCCTACAGGTATGCATATACCCAGAAAGAAGAAATAGAGTGGCAATGCAATGAGTTACTATAACTTGGTGTCATTCGACCAAGTGAATCAGCATTTTCTGCTCCAGTTCTTCTTGTCAAAAAACATGATGGTACTTGGAGAATGTGTATTGACTACCGAGGTCTCAACAACAAAACGATCAAGGACAAATTTCCAATACCAGTTGTTGAAGAATTATTGGATGAACTCAGGGGAGCATCATTCTTTACTAAGCTTGATCTGCGTTAAGGTTATCACCAAGTGTGCATGCATCCAGAGGACATTGAGAAAACGACATTCAGAGCGCATCAAGGCCTATTTGAATTTCTGGTCATGCCGTTTGGTTTGACAAACGCCCCAGCCACATTTCAAGCACTTATGAATGAGGTCCTGCAACCCTTTCTTCGTCGGTTCGTCCTTGTATTTTTTGATGATATATTGATTTACAGCTGGTCGAAGCATTTGCGCATGTTCGTCTGGTATTTGAAAAATTGCAGGAACATCAACTGTTTTTCAAACGATCCAAGTGTTCCTTTGGTGAGACCCAGGTTGCCTATCTTGGACATGTCATTTCTGCATCTGGTCTTTCTATGGACAGCAGTAAAGTCCAGTCAGCTTTATCCTGGCTGGTTCCTGCTTCAGTTAAAGCAGTGTGGGCATTTCTTGGTCTAGCCGACTATTATCGCCGTTTTATCAGGAACTTTGGAATCATTGCTGCACCTATAACCAAACTCCTTTGCAAGGAACACTTCAAGTGGTCCACTGAAGCAGAAAATGCATTTCACTCGTTGCAGAATGCCTTAACAATAGCCCCTGTTCTCCATTTACCAGCATTCGACAGAGAATTTATAGTTGAATGCGATGCTTCTGGAGCAGGCATCGGAGCAGTACTTCATCAAGGGAAAGGTGTTGTAGCTTTCTTTAGCAAACAGTTGGCATTATGACATATTGGGTTGGCGGCTTATGAGTGCGAAATTATGGGCCTAGTTCAAGCAGTTCGTCATTGGAGGTCATATCTTTGGGAGCAATCATTCATTGTTCCTACAGATCATGTTAGCCTTAAATACTTGCTATACCATCGACTGTCCTCAATTCCACAACACCAGTGGGTCAGTAAATTGTTTGTCTATGACTTCAAAGTGGAGTACAAACCAGGAGCCAACAACACTGTTGTAGACGCCTTGTCTCGCAGGGATACCAGTGATCAGGCATCCATTTTTGCTCTGTCATCGCCTTCCTTTCAGTTGCTTGATGATCTACGCTCTGAATTGGAGGTCAATCAGACTCTGAGCATGCTCAAGCAAGAAGTTCAAAACGGTGATCAGGGTATTTCTTGGTCAGTCATTGATGATTTGATCACACATAAAGGCTGAATTTATTTGTCACCATCATCATCTCATCTTGTTGAGGTCTTACAGACAGTCCATGGTGCTGGCCATGAAGGTGTCCAGAAGACGTTGTACCGACTCTGGCAAACCTTCTTTGTTCCCGGAGCTCGTGGTATTGTGCGGGATTTTGTGCGTTCCTGTATCACTTGTCAGCGCAACAAGTCTGAACAACTACACCCAGTTGTCCTTCTTCAACCTCTGCAAGTGCCCACTACAATATGGTCTGACATTGCCATGGATTTTATTGAAGCCCTTCCCAAAGTGAATGGAAAATCAGTAATTCTCATAGTGGTGGACAGATTCTCCAAGTATGCGTATTTTATTCCAATTGGCCACCCCTATACAGCAACATCTGTGGCAAAAGCTTTCTTTGCTAAAATTGTCAGGTTACACGGCCTACCTTGCTCCATTGTAAGTGACCGTGACCTAGCATTTACCAGTACTTTCTGGAGAGAACTTTTTAAACTTTCTGGTATACATCTTCACATGTCCACGACATTTCATCCTCAATCCGATGGGTAATCAGAGGTAGTAAACAAGATCATATCAATGTATCTACGTTGCATTACTGGTGATCGTCCTCTCCATTGGGTTCAATGGCTTCCTTGGGCAGAATTTTGCTACAATTCTGCATTCTAGAGTTCACTCCAGACATCACCATTTTGTGTTGTATATGGACGTGATCATCCTGCTATACCACCATATACTTCCGAATCTACACGGGTGCCAGTAGTTGATAATCAATTGGGAGCTCGAGACGAGTTTATTGTTGAGGTCTGAGATCGCCTTAGCAGGCTCAACAGCACTATAAAGCAGCCTACGACAAACATCACTAAGCATTGTCATTCGAGCCAGGTGATTGGTGTGGCTCCGTCTCTTACATCGTCCAATCACCTCCCTCAACATACACAACTGCAGCAAGCTTGGACCTCGCTTTTATGGACCCTTCCAGATTATAGAGCGTGTTGGATCAGTGGCCTACAAACTTCAACTACCACCATCTGCACGTCTCTACAATGTCTTCCATGTTGGGCTTCTCAAACCCTACCATGGACTGACACTAGAAGGACCAGGGACTCTCCCTATGACATCCAATGGTCATGTATGTCCTCAACCAGCTGAAGTAATCAAAGGCAAATTGGCTAGAGGCATTCAAGAACTATTGGTCCATTGGGAAGGCCAAGATGCAGCAGATGCTACCTGGGTCGAGTTGAGCTCTTTCGAGCAACAATTTCCCTCCTACCAACTCACAGACGAGCTGGTGGTTAAGGGGGGAGAGATGTCAGGACTGGTATGCACTACCAGTGCCGTAGGAAGACTAATTGAGTAGTTGTAACCATAACAGAATTTTAACAGAATTTTAGAACCTTCGGGATCAATAAGAGTTCTAGAATCCTCACAGCTGGCAACAACTAAGTATGAGTTGTATTGAGTTTGTTTGAATTGTTAAGAGAATTACCCCAGGACATTGTGCCTATATAAGCAATGTACCTTGGAGGAATAAAGGTGTGAAAGAACTTCAAGCTAGCCCTATTCCCTGCCTTGCCGGCGCCAGCCAAAACGGCTCCCTCACGCCAACCAGGTCAGGGTGTTCATCCACCAAAGTCCCACAAATATCATCTCCGTTCTAGAATTGTCCTGCATCCATCTATCCTCTCCCAAACCCGTGACAGATGTAACATATTTGTTGGTAATTGTACCCTGGGAGTAATGAATCCATTAACTGTCTTCACGATTCCTCAATTGGATGAGCACCATTGTTGCACCAATACGATAAGTGACCTACAAACTTCAACTACCACCATCTGCACATCTCTACAATGTCTTCCATATTGGGCTTCTCAAACCCTACCATGGACTGACACCAGAAGGACCAGAGACTCTCCCTATGACATCCAATGGTCATGTATGTCCTCAACCAACTGAAGTAATCAAAGGCAGATTGGCTAGAGGCATTCAAGAACTATTGGTCCGTTGGGAAGGCCAAGATGCAGCAGATGCTATATGGGTCGAGTTGAGCTCTTTCCAGCAACAATTTCCCTCCTACCAACTCGCATATGAGCACCATTGTTGTAACATATTTGTTGGTGATTGCACCCTAGGAGCAATGAATCCATTAATTGTCTTCACATTTCCTCGATACGATGAGCACCATTGTTGCTCATTTCTGTGGCAAATTTTTTGTAGTGCTGAACTTAGTTAGAAAAGAAGAGAAGAAGCACCATTGTTGCTCATTTCTGTGGTAAAATTTCTGTAGTGCTGAACTTAGTTAGAAAAGAAGAGAAGAACAAGCTGATATTGCAAAAAAAAAAATACATCGCCCACCGTGGGGCTCGAACCCACGACCACAAGGTTAAGAGCCTTGCGCTCTACCAACTGAGCTAGACGGGCAACACATCAATTTTCAGATAAAACTCTATACGATACTAGTAATTCCGTTGTAGTCTATCCGGCATCTAGGCCATCAGGTCAGTTCGTTGAGGAAGGCTAGGGAAGCCCCCGGTGCGGGGCCAGACGCGCAACCAGACGTGCAGCCGCCTCGGAAGCTTTAACGGGGTAGCGGGCTCGCCGTCCCCACCGGCGGCGGGGGGAGGAAGACGCCGGCGAATGGGGACTCGGCTAAGGCCTTTAGGCTGCTGTGGTCGCCGCGGCGGCGACGTGGGCGTGGTTAATTGGCTGCGGGTGGGCCTCGCGGAGGACGGCGAGGGCGGTGCTCACGGCGATGTACCGGAGGAAGGCGGTGTGTTCCTCTTCGCGCCGCCGCTATACGTCGCGGCAATGCTACTGTACATGGGCTCCATCCCGCTCGACATCGCGCATCCACTACTTGGGTCGGTGTACCGCAGCCCGCAGCGGTACGCTCGCCTCCGCGCCGACATGGACGCCGACAACTCCACCGACGCTGTCAGTGACTCCTCTTAACTTGTTTACTGCTGCATTTGTTTTTTCCCGTCGCAATGTGGCGCAAATGTTTGGTAATTTTAATCATTAACTGTGTCTGCTGTGTAATGTTCGTATGTACGTGGATGGTGTGGAATGTGTTCACTTACGTCCTGATCAGTCAGAGTAGTGTAGAGTGATTCTTTTATGTTTCATATTCTGGATTGTGATCATATCTATAGTTATCGGATTTGTTTTCTCCGTCCCAATTTTATCTTGTTGCATGGTGACATGGACTTGTTATATCACAGCTGAAAATGGATGGCTTAAGCTTTGTATTACAAATTTCTCAACACTTGCAAGGTAATGGATTGTGTGACTGAGAATAGTATATTTTCTGCTACCCTTCCTTTGTTATAAGTTGCGTACTGAGGATTATTCTTCATCAGTCATCATAAAGTGAAGTGATGGATCAAATGTGACATTCTCTGAACACTTAACTCGCAAGCTTTTCCTGCCTTTCAGGTGTTTAGGTGTTTGACATCTCTTTTTACCAATCTCCATTGTTCATATGTGTAAAATATACATGGAAAGACAAAGACAAATCCAATGATTTTCTATTGCTAATGCAAACCAGTGAAACTTGTGTATGTGCATGGGATGCTGTAGATTAATCAAAAGTTAAACATTCAACTAGAACTAAATACACGTGTATTTTGTGTTCATCCTCTGGTGCAATCCTTCTGCAAAGCATCTTCTGTAAAAGACAAATCAGTTAAAACGGTGTTCAGCAACATGTGTTTCCATCCTTCTGGATTAACCATCTTTTCATGTGTTTGCAGATTTTTCCTTTTCTATTTCAACTGAACTGTCTCAATGGTCACTTCTTATTTACTTATGTGTAATTTTCATCTTTGCTTTTTCCCTCCACTGATAATTTTTCTAGCTTGCAACCCTGTAGAGGTACAAAAGTGGCGTATGGCGACCTTCCATAAACAATGTTGCTAACGGTATGCCATTTACTGGACTCGCTCTTTTCTTAACGAAACAACAAACATCGCGAGATGTTAAATGTTGCTCCTATTTTCCTTGTTTTTCTTTTGGGCATGTGTTTTAATGTAATTTCACTTAGTTTACCTTGTTTCTTTTCCATAAACATATTATGATTATGATGTTCCACACAATTGGATAATTGGACACTCTAAAATGTGTTAGTTTATTGAGAATTTTAATGCATTTGAACATTTCAAGGATGACTACTATTGACTACCGTGTTTGTGTCCATAGTTATGTTTCTGTAACTACACAAGATGGAAATTTCCCTCGTTTCCTTAGGGGTCACAGGAGATACTTGTATGGTGAGCATTGGATGACAATTAAAACATACAAAAGAAAACTAGCCGTACTATTTGATAATCCACGTATCAGGTAAGATGTTGTTCTATGCATTTATTTTTCAGATCATGTAACATTTACCAACTCATGAACTTTAGGTTAACAGTCAAATTTCACCCATTTCTTCTGCAGATGCAAATCATTGAACGGGCATTTGCTTAATATGAGTGCACATAGTGATGCCAAGGATGTTGAAATGAAAAGAACTACTGAATCTATATACACATTTCCCTGTCCGAACTGCATGTGCCATTTGAACAGAACAAAACATTCTAAATCCAATCGAACTAGATAGTATCTCATAGTGGCATAGTGCCATCTTAGAGGACTAACTTTATTCTTTCTGGCTTCATGGCATAACTCGTGCTGGTTCGTTACTTCAGTAGTGTACCTTCGAACATTTCAGATCATTGTATATTATTAACCTATTCCTCCCCGATATTTTTTCTATTTTTCTTTGTACACCCTGTGCCAACAGGCCTACAACAACTTCCAGGAACCGTAGTTCTGGCACCTGTAGAGCTGTATTCATAGTCGGCAAAATATCAAACCATTTGATGTAGTACTAACCCTTGTATATGGCACATTAACAAGCTATGAAGCTATGATGCATGACCATATACAAATTTTCGATGGAAAACAAGTATCGTGAATTTAATTTTTAGTTTTCCATCTTTCTCTAAAAATGGACTTTGCCACGATTTTGAATTTTCCCCTTGTGTATTCTATATCTAGGTCTTCTCCTCTGTTGTAACTTTGTTCTGACACTAAACTATATTCAAGGATCAAGGGAAATAGTATGGCTATACTTGATTCTCCATCATGTTAGCCCAAAGTATAATCTCACTTCATATACTTGTCAAGCTCCTTGGTGAGAGTTCTCATAGATTACCCTGATGATCGATCAAGTGGTGTATCATCTGTTCATCTTTTTGATAAGGTAAACCGTTCCTTCCTTGTTTGTATATGCTGAGTACTTCATTCTGTTGTCGGACCGAACATTTAACTTTGTCAGTGCCAGCAGCAGGCTTTGATCGCTGAAGGTGGCTCGCATGGTCACATGCAAGACCGTGACCGTTGGTGGCCAATGCGAATCTGGGCGGAGGAATCCCCGTTCGTATTAAACGACAAGGCTTGACGAAAGGAACCCAGTCTGCCAGTGACAGTGAGCTCAACTTGTCTGATCTTGCCCCCTTTCAGTTTTCTGCTTGAAAATGGTAGATTTAGAGTAACCCTTTTGCTCGTACTTCCTTTTTCAGCATTCTATTTTTGGGCGAGGCGCGTAGTTCCGGAAGTACTTCACTCCCCAACATGGCGTCGCTGTGCTGAGGCTTATCGGAAATCCGAATGATGCAGAAGTCTACTCCAGCCTTCGTGCTGGGAAAAGGTTTTTCCTTTCCTCTCGCCTTTCACGTGCCCCCGGTTCAAACCCCCAAAGAAATCTCTCCCTCATCAGACAAACCGATGAACCCCGTCTTAAAAGAACAAAAATCCATTAGCCGAAACTAGTTGTCCAAGTTAAGTGCCTTTTCAACTCAATTTAAGATCTCATGCAAAGTACTGATCGGTAGGTCCCAGGTAGTCCAACTCTAATCAAAGCAGAACACGTTTGATGTTTCGTTACATAAAAAATATGGACGGCAACAAAACAAATACTCCATTGTCATTCCTGATTCTTCTTTCCTGTAGCAATCTGGTTAGGGATGATGGTTACTCCCCTCGTTTGCTTTGCTCACTGCTCACCACATTCTCATCAGAGATGAGAACAAAAGCAATTTACAGTAAAGCTGCCTTTTTTTGCAGTTAGTTCTTAAATCTAAGGTGTCCTGGCATCTTTTGCCGGCCAGTACTTAATTCAGTCCCATGTTATGTAATCACCAATCAGCCCCACAAAGATCCTACTACTTACTATTGCAGAAATGGCGCACGGATCGGAGTCCATGTCCTCCTCGTCATCCCATGCCTGTTGACGCTGAGCTGCTAATTCTGGATGTCCTGATTTGGTTAAAACCGCAGTGAGCCTACCATTTTCATACACAGGAGAGAGTTAAACGGCCCAACTAACACGCCTACCTGTCAGTGGGCCCTCAGCCTGCCCCGGTCCCACCTATCATTACCAACTTTTCGCAAAAACTGCGTCCGGGCTGGCCAGCCAGTAGTCGCCCGTCGCTGATGCTACAGGCCAAGTCACCCACCCACCCACCCACGCCCCGACGCCATTAATTTCCCCGAAGCACGAATCACAACACGCGCCACGAAAAACTTTGCACTGAAATCGATTCGACAAAAAATTTACGAGCTCGTAATTCGAAAAAATAAGGATTTTTCCCTGGCGAAAAATGGAGCCGAAGATAAATTATTCCTTCCGTTCGGCTCGGCTCACCTCCACCCTGTCCCCAACGCGAGCTCACCACCAGTCCACCACCTCCACAGCTCCACTCCCCCACTCTTTCCGAGTCGGTCAGTAGAGTGGAGTGGTGCGCGACTCTCTCCAGTGGCGGCGAGATGCGGGGACGACAGATCCCTCCCGTCGCCTGCCGCCTCGTCCTCGCGGTAGCCGCGATGCTCTTTGCGGCGCTCCACCCGCCGGCCGCGGCAGGCGTGGACGTGGCGGCGGTGCTCGCGGGGTTCCCGGACCTGGCTGACTTCGCGCGGCTGCTCGCGTCCAGCGCAGTGGCCGGGGAGCTCGCCGGGCGGTCGTCGCTGACGCTGCTAGCCGTGCCGAACAGCTACCTCCCGCAGTCGCCTTCGGCGTACGCGGCGGCGTCCGGGGCTGACATCGCCGACGTGCTGCGCTACCACGTTCTCCTAGAGTACCTTGCCCCCGCCGATCTCCGCCGACTGCCGGCCTCCGGGAAGCTGGTAACAACGCTATTCCAGACCACCGGCCGCGCCCCGGCCGACCTTGGCGCTGTCAACGTCACCGCTGCCGGGTCTTCCATGGCCATCGTCCGCTCGCCGGCGCCCTTCCCGGGGTCTAACGCCACCGTTGTCGGCGCCGTCACCGCCGTGCCGTACAACCTGAGCGTGCTCGCCGTGGACGGCCTCATCGTGCCGTCCGGGTTCGATCTCGCGGCGTCGGAATCCAGGCCCCCCGCCGCGGTCAACATCACCCGCGTCCTCGCCGATGCGCGCGCCTTCAATGTGGCTGCCTCCATGCTGGAGGCCTCCGGCGTGGCGGATGAGTTCGTCGCCGACGAGCGCGGCGCCGGCATCACGGTGTTCGCCCCCACCGACGACGCATTCGCTGGCCTCCCCGCCGGCGACCGCCTCCAGTCTCTCTCCGCCGACCGGAAGGCCGTCGTTCTCCGCTTCCACGTCCTCCACTCCTACTACCCCCTCGGATCCCTCGAGTCCATCGTGAATCCTGTCCAGCCCACACTCGCCACCGAGTTCAGCCAGGCCGGCCGCTTCACGCTCAACATCACCCGCACCAACGGCTCCGTCGCCATCGACACCGGCGTGGTCCAGGCCACCATCACCCGCACGGTGTTCGACCAGAACCCCGTCGCCGTGTTCGCCGTCTCCAAGGTACTCCTCCCCAAGGAGATGTTCAGCAGGAGCGACTCCGCCATCGTCGCCGTCGCCTCGGCGCCACCGCCGGTCGCGATTCCCGCGGAATCCCCCGAGACCGCGCGGACGCCGCCGACAAAACTATCTTCGCCGCCCGCGCTGCGCGGCACCGCCGGTGACGCGAACTACACGGCGGCGTCGGCGACGAAACCGACAATTGGCCGGTTCTGTATAGCATTGTTCTATCTACTACCACTCTTGCTACCTCTGGTATGAGATCCGGTCGTTTGCTCGTCCATCACCGCCCTTGTTGAGTTCTTTCTCTCTTTTTTTTTTGCTTTTGATTCTTCTTTTTTTCCTTTTTGTTATAACCTGTACACTGGGAGGGGGAAGAATGGGAGAAGAGGTGAATTAAGAATTTAAGATTGAGCTGCAAAGCAGCATTTTTTTCTCTCTTTTTGTTCTTACCAGCTGCTTCATGTTGGAAAAGGGAAACAATGGTAGTAGTACCATCCTGTAAAGATCCAATCAAGAATTCCATCAGTTCCAATCACAGCCAGATTGCTTCTGCTGCCTCCATGATCCATCATCCCATGTTGCTGCGAAAATTTGCTTGGGGTCGGGGTCGGGGTCGGGGAAGAAGAGGGGTGAGGGGTGGACTGATGCGCGGTGATCGTACCGGGAGGTAAGGCTGGGGTGGCAGTGAGCTGGCTGGGTGTGGGTGGGGGCCGCCGCGGCCGTCAGGCCGGCGTCAGCGCGGCCCCGTTAGATTCGGTTGCCTTTTGCTCGCGTCGCTTCGCCTTGCCATTGCCTGGCCTCCTGCCACGTCATGCGTCCAGCTAGCCGTCCGATCGTCCTGGAGAAGTTGATCTGACGTTCAAAGTTATGTAATAAAATCTTATAAAAACCCTGACTGTTGAGTGAGCTTAGATAAAAATAATATTGAGATGAATAATCTTTCTTGTATTACATTATGGATACATGATTTTCGATTAAAGTCGGCATGCATGGTATTCTTCCACGCGCACAGAAGTTGATCTGATGACTAGAAACAATGCTCATATCTGATGCCTCCTGTTTTGGCCTAATCCGAATTTTCACTAGATTCAATAATCGTGTAAGGGTCTGTTTAGTTCAGATTTTTAAACGAGCTTCCTAATTTGGAAATTAGAATTTGATCACCCAACTTTTTAGAATATGTAGATTCTCGTAGTACAAATTTAAAACTTGTATAATCCAGATTTCACAGTTTCTCGGTTCAATTTTGAATGAATATTATCTACCATGCTATTAAAATATATCAGTTCATATAAAATTTGAAAAAATAAAATTTTAGTAAATATATTATTTTAGTGTAATTTAAAAATATATAAATTGAATATAAACATTACAAAATTTAATGATTAGAATGATTTACATGTAAAATTACACATTAATAATGTAACTAAACATCATGAACTACCAAAATATAAATTCTCAACTATTTTAATCAAATAATTTCTCAACTTTTCTACAGCTCACAACGGTTTTTCATAATCTATAGCTCAATCAAACACAACTTAGTTTTTGTGGCATGGAACCGCTATGGAATTAGGGTGGTTCCATTTTCTGAAATGGATTGCTAACTCCTTGCCTGTTCATGTGGAATGTGTGCAGCGGCACTAATCGGCTGTTGAACTTCTCCCTCTATCAAAAAGAGAGAAAGAAATGGAGACTTTATTTCTGTATTTCTAGCCCTTCAAATTTATATATAAAAAACTTTAGGCCCTTTTACTTTGTGCGAAAAAAGACTTCGTTTATGCCTTTGTATCTACTCTTAATTCACAAATAAAAAAATCTCTGTTTTTCTAATGTCCATTACTTATCACTGTACTGAATTCTTACTGGTAAGGAATTTTAGACTTTATTCTCATCACTAGTTTTTCAACTCTCTCAAAAATGGAAGTCTTTATAGAACCGAGGAAGCTACTACGAGTGAATGGCTGTCCTGTAAATTTACATCGCATGTATTTCATTGGTCAGTTTGGTCCTAAATTCATAGTAGGGGGAGGCCTAGGACTAGCATAGTGAGGTCATGTTTGGTTTCTTTAGGGATTAAAGGAAACTTTAGTCTAATTTTATTCATATGACTAAATTTTAGTCTGTTTGATTCTGGTGACTAAAAGTCATTATAACGGCTGAACAAATACAAAATTATATATAATAAATGCTTATTGTTGCTATTTTTCTCATCTCGAGGAGCATTAATGAGGAACCAAAGTTTAGTCCATTTTAATCACCATGTTTAACATTTTAGAGACTAAAAATATATCTTAAGCCCTAAAATTTAGTAAGTGGAACCAAACCGCCCCGAGCGCATGCTAATGCTATTGCACTAGTTCCAGCGAATATGGTGGCATCAGCATCCGTGAAGACAAGATGCTTGTTGGTTGGTTCAGGGTGAGCTGGTGGAATTTTGGGTCCATTCGCTGTAATGTCGTCTGGACTCTGGACTGGCGCGAGAAATTTTGCTTGGAGGGCTTGCTGGCGTGCCGGCATAAGCACGTGCGTGGCCGCGTGTAAGCGCATTCTCGACCCTCTCTGTGTCATCTTTGTTCATGATACTCTATTTTTCCCATTTTCACTTTAGTCACGTGAGCGTTTTAGAGAATTTTTCAAATATCTATGGAAACGAGATGGGTCAGTGTAGTGTTAGAGCGTATATAAGAGATTACTTATATGACTACTTAAATTTGAATTTATATATTTTGATGAAAAATAAAGGTCCAAGAGTCTCCTTAAATAAGTCACTTTCCTAATTCATTCTTTAAATCACCATTCATCTCTCTCAAATATAGGATTAGTTTAGTAAGTCTCTGTTTCCATTTGCACACATTTTTTCTCTTGTATGCACATTATTTTCTCTATTACGTGTTGTTATAGATTGGACGATACACATATTTGAATGTATCAAAATTTTATACAAAATTATTACATATTATAGATCGTATTGGTAGGATTTAAAAAATAGGGATCGAGATTATAAGGAAACTGTTGTAGATTGATTAATTTTTAGGGAGAGATAGAGTTTAGGATAATCCCTATATGTGATTTAGGGAATAAAATTTAGGGTATTTTTTGAAGATGCTCTTAGGATCACTAATTTTTTCCTTGGTCGTTGTACCGTGAGCCAGCGCGACGGTGAACGGAAAGGGTAAATAAACTGTCATGTAAGAGAAAACTGATCATTAAATAAGTTAACGAGAAATGAGAAAAAATAGTGGAAACTAGGTTTAATGTAAGAATCCAATTTTTTACGATAACAAAAAACATATGAAATGATTGGTTTTATTTGTCTTTGCGTATATAAATTAATAAAATATAGCTATATTCAAATAGTAAGTCATATTTAGCAAGTATATTTGAGTGAATAGCAAAATATTAAGTCAATTTGGATAGAAAGGCTTGCTATTGCTATGAATAGCATGTCAAAAATAACAATTACAATAGAGATACCTCTTAGTGCAGTGTTAGGAGCACTAATTTTTTTTCCTTGATCATTGTGCCATGAGACACCGTGACGGTGAAAACGGGAAGTGGGTATTAAATAAACTGTCGTGTGAGAAAAATGATAAATTAAATAAGTTAACGAGAAAAGAGAAAAAAATCACGTGAGAAAATGATAAATTAAATAAGTTAACGAGAAAAGAGAAAAAAATCACGGAAACTAGGTTTAATGCACCAATCCAGTTTTTTACAATAACCAAAAAACAAATGAAATGATTGGAAGAGGAAAAAACAGATAATTGAATAAAAAAATTAAAAGAAATTATCCGGAATGTGGTGTGTTGCTTGATTCTGATCAGAATTTTCTGATTTTTTTACACGGATCAGCAATGAGTTCCTGCATTTTTAAATGGATCCTCATAGTTCAACTTATCTTTTTTCACGCGACAACTAGAGAAAGAAACCAGCAGAGGACTCGCCAACTGACGAAGAAAATTGATTTGAACTACTTGTATAAAATAGAGAACAACGGAACACCCCACCCCACACTCTCCCGCGATTAACTATGAATTAATCTAATTGAAATTATTGTTTAAAAATGTAAACAAATCAACACTTTCATAGACAATTACTCATTATGATTTTATATTTATATCTTAGCCCTACGCGCTTTGTTTGATGAGCATTACAGTCATTTACCGTCCAAACATAATAATTAATTCTAGCAATAATATAGATTATCAAAGAATTTATACTCTGTCCGTTCCAAAATAGTGTCATTTGGAGTTCAAAATTTATCCCAAATATTACAATCTATTATTTACAAAATCTAACTTTTAGATATAAAGTATTGATATTGTTATTGGATTTTAATACTCATTACTTCACCTATTCACTTCTTACCTACATTTGCAAAAAGTATATTAAGGTCTTTTATATGTATATTTAATGCTATTATTTCAGAATAAATATAGTAACTTGTTTTTTCTAGATTATTACAACATAACTTATTGTCATTTCTACAATAAGCTGAATTTAAATAATAACAAACCCAAACAAACAAAGCTAGGTGACAATGAGGGCATTTGGTTATCTAGATGAGGGTCAGCCAGGCCTACGTGATGTAAGATTCATTTGTTTGGTTATCTACACGAGTGACTTAGTCCGACTCATATCTACACGAGTGACTTAGTCCGACTCACTGGACGTAAAAGATGTTTCCTAGCTTAGCTCCACAAAAACATATTTCAAAAATGTTTCTGCCTAGCTTGACTGGCTGGATGTGGGGAATAAAATAACTAAGTATGATTTTAGTACATGGTTAACATATATCAAGTGATAATGATGCATTTAAAATAATATCAAGGACTATCAGATAAATTAACAATTATAATAAAATAGTTGCACATAATAAATGCCATGATGATTCGTTATTCATTATTTTTTATCTCACACAATACATCCACACATGAGCAACCAAACATCATTTTGACCAAATTAAACCGGTGTAGGCAACCAAATAAATATATATCGTATAAATCTAACTTGTCTGAATTAGGTTTGGCTCAACCAGAATAGATAAAAACAAACGCCCCTAATATCAGTATAGACGTCGAGATCGTCGAACCTCAGTGTTGTGGTGGTGTTACTGTGTTATGTTCTTTCCTTTTGTTCCCTCACCCAGACAATAGAAGACTATGCTACAGTAATAGAGCAAGGGCTTCTTTAGAACGCATGAATCATAAAAATATATGAATAGGAAAAATGTAAGAATAAAATAAAAATGTAGGTAGAAAATAGAGAAGTTGAAAACATAGAAAAAATTAGAGATGTTTTATTCGAAACACAGGAATTAACTAAACATGAGATTTTTTCTAAACATTCATATTAAAACTGCTTATGTTATCAGTTGAAATTTTATGTATTGATTTGTTTTAAACTTTGCGAAGGAAAGAAAAAAATGTTAGAGTGGATGTTTAAATTTCTTTATTTTCCTATAAAATCTAGGAAAAAAAGAACTTTTACTTAATTTTTCCTATCATCAATCCTCAGTTCCGAACATTCCAAATGAGTAATAACTGAGTAAGAAGTGACCCGTGACTAGCCTCCTAGCTGTAATCTACTCTACCCCTACCACATGTAGTTCACTTGAATGCTCAATAGTAACATCTCTGTCGGAGTGTCCGATACAGCACTATTCTACCATGTGTGCGAGGTTACTTCTCGTACAATACAACTGATCCGAGGTGCAGTTGACATCGGCGCCGCCGTTAGTTGATGACGATGCATGACATGACGTGACTCTCCATCAGAAATATTACTTGTTACGTAATTATTTATATCTTATTTAGATTCGGTGAACTGATCTTCAGTTTAACGCGTGCACGAGATTAAATTTAAAGATAAATACATGTAGTTAATACTCTCTCATTTCTATTATCTCCATCATCCAATAACCCGACGCAGTGATCAATGCGAGAGATGTAGAACTTAAATTTCCTTCGCATGTGTGTTTATTGCTTTGTTTTTCCGCACCCTATGTGCATATGGCTATGTGGAGTACTAGTAAAAGAAGAAACAAAAATGAAAGCTAAAATCATACTTGTGGGCTCTAAATAAATTCGTGCATAACACGATGTGATACTTTAATTGCTCAACTATTAGACGATGTAGATTGTGAAAAAACTGAAAAACGCTAAGATGATGAAGATAACGGGAATGAGGGAGTATAAAATATTGAACACTAATTTCTTTTCTAATCGTATAACACTTAAGTGTAGGCGTGGCTAGCGTAGGATTTTATTCGAGTCAGAAGTCAAAACATACGCCCAAACTACTCGAGCCCGTGTACTCACCAGGAACCAAACACTTTTCTGCATGGGAGGGGGAGGCCATCGCAGTTGGCGAAGTACGCGTACTCTGCTTCCGGTACAGGTCACAGGTGTCCGTATGTATGGTGGTGGCTAGGGCCGGTGCCATAATTGGACTGGATTAGTAGTAGAACAGTACGCATATCTCTCCAGGTCGTCCGTGGTATCACGTATCGATCCACAGCTCAATCAGGCCTACCGTATTTTTACATCTGCATTACGATGGACGGATTTTAGTGTCAATACCGAGTTTTTTTTATAAATAACATATTTTTACGAAATTTCAATCCTAATATACAAATTCAAAAATAACAAAAAAACAAAACTTTATCGACAAGTGTCTTTGATAGGTTGAAAGTGGCTATGTCGACTTCTAGACCAATGGGTAGCCAAGGACAAAATCTTTAAGTGGTTCTAGTTATGATGCCATAAATCCAATATATATATATAATTTATAAAAGAATATAAATATATCAATAATCTATTATAGCATCATAAAATGACATAAATCAACAATTACGCTCTAAATTTGCAAAAAAAACAAATATAAAAAATTTAAATTTGGACCTAATCTGCATATGGGGGTCTTAATGGGTCATTTTCAAGGGTAAAATTTAAATTTGGACCTATTCTACATATGGGAGGTCTTAATGGGTCATTTTCAAGGGTAGTTTTGGATCTACCTGGACTACCCCTGTCTACACCACTGTTCTAGACAATATCGAATATCGACAGAGATTTCTTTAGGTTGACTGTGGCTTTGTCGACACTTCAAATGTTTATTTTGTTATTTTTTTAAAGGCGTATGGTTGAAATTTTGTAAAAGACTAGTAAGTTGTCTGTTCGTTGCAATGAATTCATAATTTTAATGGCGATATATTTAGAGCATGATATATTTATTGCTCACATGTTTAGTAATATATATTGCGACGATAAGAAATTTTTTCAGCGAATTTAACTGTCTATACACAAAATTCATAGTTTTGTGTGTTTTTTTCAGAAATTTAAGGCCTTTGTGCAAAATTCTTAGTTTCTTGTATGATTTTTCAAAAATGCAAAAGTATATTTTTATTTTTATTTTCTTTTTTCCTTTTCTTTTTTTTTCTCTTTACCTTTTTTCCTTTTTTCCGAGCTGCCGTGCATGCGCACTAGGCGGGCTGCTCCATGCAAGTGCGCGAGCACGCTCGGGACGGTTGGGGCGAGCTGCTGTATGCAGGTGTACGAGTGCGCTCCGGAGAGGTGCGGACCAACAGACCATCTAACTACCTTATAATATTTAAGATATAGTATTTATAAAAAGGATTCCAATACCGATGCCTCCTGAAAACCTTGCGGCCGTAAGGAGAGTGCTACCAAAGCACATTATCGGTGACGTGCAGGCGACTGCACACTTGCAGCGTTGCAGATGAACGTAGCATTGTGCTGTGGGCTGTGGCAGCCTGGCGAGAGCTTGTTTCGGAGGGAAAAAAAGAACTGTTCAACACAAGAAGAAGGAAGAATTCTTGGGATACCGTGGATATGGCAGGCGCAATTGCAATAAGAAAAACAAGTCTGGATTCGGGCAGGCCCAGCTGCATTAAGAAACACGTCTGATAAAAGAACTGGTTAGACAAATAACATTATATAATTTTTACGGTTTATAAATATGTTACCTGTCACTCACTTTAGACAGAGAGCTACTATAGTCACGAGCATGTTTCAAAATCCTAAAATTTTTTAGAAAACTATTTAGTTTCAAGTACTCTAAATCAACAAAAGGGATATTTCATTAATAATAAGGTGGGTAATTTCTACCAAAAACTGGCTACGAGAACTATGAAATCTGGTTACCTCAACTTTTTATTTGCACTACTAAAAACTGTAGATTCTAGAAAAATTGGATGGTCAAAAAAACCGTTTCAAAAATCTGTACCCAACAAGCCTAAGTCACTAACCAAGTTTTACCGAGGGCTCCTACCCGACAGAGCACAACCTGAGAAGCTTATGGCCCAGAGCAAAAAAAATCTTGCAGCGCCATGAAAATGCCGTTTTTTTGAAATAATATTTTTTAAAAAAAATAAAAATATGGTACATTCTTTTGAAAAATTGAACTAACCTTAGGTCGACAATTCAAGTGCGGATGTAGGTCAATTAGCCCTAAATCAACACTGATCTAGGCCCTAGATCGGTGTTTCAACAGAGCCCTAGAGCCGTTCGATCGATCCGATCAGCTGATGAAATACCGACAGAAGTTTAGTTTTTAAATTTTTCAAATACGGCCGATTAAAAATTTGTTTTAAAAATGTATCATTTCAAAAAAAATTCTGAAAATGCCTCGTCAGAGAAAGCTGCAAAAAAACCCAATTTGTAATAGTCCATGCTAAAAAAGCCCACTCACGGTAGGACATATTCACATCAGGCCCACCAAAGCCCAGCCCATTTATCAGGCGCGGTTCTGTGCGCCGCCGCCTATATAATTAATCTCCTCCGCTAGGGTTCCTCGTTGGCCGCAGCCGGTTCATTTCTCCCAGGTAAGGTAAGTGTTGCGCCGCCGGCGACACCGACCACCGATCTGACCTCTCTGCTCTCGCCCCTCGTCTCCCCCTGCTCACGTAGGTTTCCGCTGCTTGTTTGGTTTGGTTGCGCAGGAAAGGGTTAGCCCATGGCGCCGTCGCAGCCGAAGTCGGGGCTCTTCGTGGGCATCAACAAGGGCCACGTCGTCACCAAGCGCGAGCTGCCGCCGCGTCCGGTCGACCGCAAGGGGGTAAGTGCCTGATCCCGTAGCATGAGCTGTTTCAACCCCAACGAACTGCTGATGGTGCGAATGGTGGTGTGATTGTGGCTGATCTGTGTGGATTTAGTTGCTTTGTTTCTGCATCGGAGCTGTGTGATGCAGATCGTGACTTGTTACTAGTATTGCTTTCTTTACAATTTAGTGTTTTAAAATTTTCGTTTCAGGAAGAGATATTTTGCCTCGTAAATTGTAGTGGTAGGATATTTTCCCCAGTCATTCATTTTTAGCCTGTTGGAAGTAAGGTTGATCGCATGCCAACATGTAGTTTATTATACCCATCATGAGGAGTGATTTTAGTTTTGCTGGTCTAATAGGGTGACAAGATGATAATATTTAATGTGTTCTGTGTCAAGCTGTGTTTGCTACCAATAGAGTTTGCTTTATGTGGTAGACAACATGGCTAACCCTTGTGGAAATGTGAATAATTTCGTTTTTTTTGGTGTTCTAAAAAGCCAAGGATTACTCTATTGTTCGTGTGGTCCTGATTAGTTTTTTTGTCTGCTTCAAGTTTTAGTCCTACATTATTGTTTATTTGTTTTACAATTTTCTTTTCTTGTTTGTCTAAGCCATTTGCAAAATTGACACAATGATTTGCAGAAAGCCACCAAGAGGGTTACTTTTGTCAGGAACCTGATCAGGGAGGTTGCTGGATTTGCTCCTTATGAGAAGCGTATCACTGAGCTTCTCAAGTTGGTAAGGACAAGCGTGCACTGAAGGTGGCAAAGAGAAAGTTGGGCACTCACAAGAGAGCCAAGAAGAAGAGAGAGGAGATGGCCGGTGTCATCAGGAAGATGAGGTGTGTAAACTTCTAGCCTTAATTATCACAAAATATAGTCTTGCCATTGGGTGCTGTGAAAATGTGAAATATTGTTTAAATTATTTTCTCTTAGTTCCAGCATATTTTGTTATATTAATTGTGATGCTTGTGATATTTTGTAGTTCTACTAGCAAAATGCTCATGCTTTGCTATGAACAAAAGAAAAATAGTGTAATGTTGTCTAAAATAAATCAAATATATTTTTATATGATATATGTTCTTCCCTTTTAATTATGCATCAATCCACTTTTATTGGGCATTTTTTAGGGGTGTAATATTAAATAGTATCAAGACTGAACAACAAAAACTACAATAGAAGTAGGTTGGTGGCGGATTCACCACCACTTGATTTTTTAAAAGTAACTAGTTGAGTGTTTGTACGTGTACTGGAAAAAATTATATCATTAAAATAATACCATGCAAATGATATAAATAACTTAAAACATGATTAAATAACATTTATTTTTATTTGGTTTCAAGAGTAGTACATCAATTTTAAAAATAATATAAATTTTATTAACAATATGTGTCTATGTATTAATAAGAAGCTAGTGGTGGTGGCAGATTCATCCCCACTAGCTTATTTAAAGTAGTGTAGATATAGATATTGTTTAATGCCTCTTTGTTATTTTTGTTTGAGTGTGAAGTGTTAATTATGTACGCCTGCATTATTTTCTGATGAACAGTGCAAATTTCTTGTTTTGCATAAAAAAATAAAGGATGTTAGATAAAAAAAGTTCATGCTGTGACTTGTAGAGAGAATGGATCTAAGGCATCATATTTAGGGAAGATGTCATGTTAGTGCAACGTGGTTAGTTTTTTGGTGTGCACATTGGAGTGATTGTCATGTTAGAAAGGTGTTTCATCGATGCACTGTGGTAGCAATGTTTCAACAGCACAAGAGTTTCAACAATGTTAATAAAATGATATTTTTCTTTTGAAAAATACGTAGCCCTCTGTTAGATCTAAAATTTTCTACTTTTGTGTTATGCAGGTCTGCTGGTGTTCACACTGACAAGAAGAAATAGAGTCTCAAGTTCATGTTGTACAACTCTTGTCTGGTGTTGAGTTTACCTTTGTAGAACCCCAACTGGACTTGGCAATGTCACTGCCAGTTAAACATTATGGTGTTTGTTCCGTATCAAACCATCTGTCTTAAAAGTTTTTTGTCCAATTTTCAATGCACGTTTTGCCACCATGAAATATTTGCGTTTGAACCTTTATTTTTACCGCTGAAGGTAATGCGCTGAGGCACAGCAATAGATGGTTTGGTTTGCTTTATGTTTTCTACTGGAGTGGTTTAAAGTAATAGTATGGTTCTTTAGTTCAAAAGTTAATGTTATTTTAGACTATTAAATGTAGATTATTTCTAAAACCTATTTATAAATGGTTGAGTTTAATTATACTATGAATTGATAATGTGATGCTACAATAAGTATTTGTTAATCATTGATTAATTATATTTAATAAATTTGTCTCGTGAATAATTATTTAATTCTGCAATTATTTTTATAAAGTTTTATAATTAGTTCATATTTAAGTTTTTAAATTAATGTTCAAACATTTGATTTGTCTGATGTGATAAATTTTGTCGACAAACACCTTATCTGTATTAAAGCGATGAGATATCAATATATCATGCTAGCGTTGGTTGGATAGACCACCTAGATTGCGAATGAGATGTGTCCGCGCGAGCTCACCAGCTTGTAGCTACATATATATAAAAAATAAATGATCGTATTTTAAAAAATCTTTACTCTAAACGTTTGTACTCCTATGGTTGCTTCTTTTGGTGAACTTTTTAAATGATATTTTTTAAATTACACAATTTTTTTTGAAATTACACTATTATCTATTTCAGAAAATTGTAAAATTAGATCTTGCAGACACTTCAAGCATGGGCCGAGACAACAATTGTTAACGTATATGGCTTAATGAAGTGTTTTTTTAAAAAAATCTGTAAAAATCTGATACAATTTTAATGAATTTTTAGGGGCAAACTTAGGATCACCTAATGCCTTCTTCTCCTCTCGAGGTGTCCTTAAAAAACAGAGAAAATACAAATTGATTAGTCAATTGCATATAGTACAAAGAGCTATCACCATGACTACTACCTTTTGCTGAATTGATTTCGATTACCTCGAAAACAGATATAAAGATCTATAAGTATATCTTTGATTACTCTTATCCGTATTTTTTCTAGTTTAAGCATTCGCTTTAATCATGCTTGAACAGTGGGAGATATTAGAGTATATGATATGTGTGTATATGTTAGGTTGGGTATATAGTAATAGTGATGATATTAGATATAATTAGATTATATCAAATCCTTCCTTATTTTATTTGTAGATCATCTATCATATTCCTGTTCATGTACTTTTATATATACCGTCCCCGAGTCTCAATGCAATACATAAAATATTTTAGTATATTTTAGTAATTTGCGGTGAATTTTAGTATATTATTTTCAAAAATATTTAAAATTAAAAGTTATAATATAAAACATCGATACAGACAATAAAAAGATAAATTTTGGTTTACAATTTTTTACCATTATAATTGTCACACCAAACATTTTTACCGTTGTATCACAAATTTTCTTTATTTTTAAAATATTTCTCATTTATAAACATTTGTATTTATTTCTAAACTTTCCGATATTTTCTTTGATTTTTTAGTTAGCACCCTGTTCAAAATTTTAAATTCAAATTTTGATCGTCAGGGAAGCATAAAAAATTGAGTTTGCGGTCTACGTATTGAAGCATGAAAAGAACAATGGCTACAATCTCCGTAAGTCATTGATCATTTCGCTCGATTGCTTGTGAAAATGGAGGTTGGCGACTTGGTGGCGTCCCACCGGGCGTCTCGCCCACCCCATCGCCGGCGCCCTTGTCGGCTCCATCGAGAGTAGCCCTGCGAAGCCCCCTCACCCCCTCCCTCTCCCTCCCGCTCTTGGCCAGGGAAGCCTCCATCTCCCTCTTCGAGCTGATAGATGTTTCTGAAGATGTCAGCAGCTGGCGCCCTTCATCACCAGATCTAGAGGATGCGACCCCGGATCCGCCACTCTCCCTCACGAAGCAGGCGAATCCGTACCTGGGTAAGTCGAATCTCCCGCCTTTACTACCCCTGCCTGCTCTTGTTGGGGCTACAGTAGCCCAGGGCTTCAATGAAGGGGTCACTTCGTGTACGGCGCCTCCTAGAGCTCCAGCACAGCTGCCTCCGCCGCGGGCGCCGGGGATTAAAAGCATTGTGCCCGACATTACGGCTGGTAGGACGGACAACAACTCTTCTGTCTCCGCCCATTCTGCCTCAAGAAGTTTACCTCCACCGGCTAGCATTCAAGTGCATCTGACTGATGGAACTCGGGGAGAGTGGAAGCCAGTGCTAAGCAAGCACTGGTGGAGAAAGAACGCTGTCCAGTCGTCGCTGACACAATCTCCAAGTTCCCGAGCTCCACTCTCTCATCAACGCAAAAAATTCCTGTTGGCAATGCAGGGTAAATGCTTCAACTGCTTGTCACCTACTCACCGCGTGGCTCATTGCAATGCTCAGACCCGCTGCTGGAAGTGTCATGGAGTTGGCCATATTTCTTCCAGCTGCCACTTAAAACCCTCTCCTTTCTCGCGGCTTGGTCCCAGTGTGTAACACCCCAAATTTTCAAAACAATAAATATATTATTAAATTCAATTTCTGGGATTATATATTTCAGAAAATACTTTTAATACTCCTTTATACCCTTTTGAACTACAACATATAGTAGATGGCCAAATTAAGAGGTGAAACTTTTTGTATATGCTCCTAAGACCAAAATATAATTTTGGGAAATTTTATAAATTTTTATCAACCTTGGAAGTAGCCCTAATATTTTAATCTAATTCCTGGAATTATTTTTATTCAGAAATGTATTAAAACAGTAATGGGCTCCCCTCCCTCCATTCTCCCTCTCCCGGCCGGCCCAGCCCACTCCACCCGCACGCTCAGACTGACAACCGGACCCCACCTGTCGGCGCCGAACCCTTCCCCTCGCGCGCGCCACCCGACACCGCGGCCCCACCCGTCAGCCTTCCCGTTCGCTCGCTCGCGCCCGCTGGCCAGTGGCCCCCGCCTGTCTGACCCGTCGTCTACCTCCCGCCTCCGCCCCCAAATCCCGCCGGCCGACGACCCCGCCTCGGATCCGCCTCGCTGGCCCCTCCCGCATTAAATTGGCGCCATTAAACAGCCCCCCGCGCTCGGCCGACCGTTTCCCCGCTTAAATCCTCGCGTTTACGCCACGGGATCGCCGCTACGCGTGCATGGCCGAGCCATCGCCGGCGAGTAAAAGCTCTCCCCCGGTTTCCTTGCATGCGAGCCCCCTCCGACGCCTTATTTAAACTCCCCTGCCTCCGCGCGTTCGGTTCACGCATCCATTCGCACTTAGACCCAACAGAACGCCCGCACATCGCCTGTTAGCGCCATCCCTCTAGTTCGTCTCCGGCCACCGCCCACCGTCGCCTCGGACCACCCCGGTCCACGCCGGACCGCACCGTCGTGACCGCCGGGACCTCACCAACCTCGGCCACCACTCCATCGACGACGGACCCCACCGGATCGCCGTCGCCGCCAAGGACCCGAACGCCTCCACCGCCTCCACTCGTCGCCGGCCTCGCTCCGTCGACCTTTTCTCACCGCCGAGGTACCCTCGTGATCCCCGTAGCACCCTCGTTCCGTTTTAGGCCTTAGACTAGGTCGCCGTTGCTCGCAGTGGCCGCTGGCCCGCTCGCCGTCGTTGGAGAAGACGACCGGCACGAGTCGAGTACCCGTGCCGTGTCGGATTCACGCACGACCGTGCAATCTGGATCCGATGGTGATGGTTAATCCCCGCGTGCGGTTTAATCTGATCCGTTAGATCTCGGCGAAGGGGTACGTTTTAATCCCGTGCGTCCGTTGGTTTTAAAACCCCGCGTTTAATCTCGTGCGTCCACGTGGTACCCCTTCGAACGTTTTAATCCTGGCCGTCCATCGTAACTTACGCATCCCGCCTCGCCCTCACGCGTCGGATCTGGATCCGACGGTCCAGATCGACCCGGCGCACGCGCACAGTGCGCGGGTTCACCGTGGGCCTGGCTCACCGTGGACCCGAGGGGTTTAAAAAAATTGAAAATGAATTTCAGAAATACTTTTAAACTTGTAAAATTCATATCTGACGCATTTGAACTCTAAAAATTGCCATTCCAATTTCAGAAAATTCATAATATTATTCCCTATATGTTTATACAATAAAAACAGTAGGCTTACTTTGATTTTTCATGTCTATTTAAATAAGTATTCAAATGCCCCTATGATTAAAATATGAATTCAAACATTTAAACTTCAGAAAAATTTATATTAATTCTTTTCTGTCCATATACTGAAAGCCCTCAAAATAACATGAACTTTTCATTTCATAAATCATTAGGGAACTTAATATGGGACTATTCACATTTAAACATTTGTTTTCTAAAAAGGACAACCCTTCATTTTAATCCCTTTAAAATTATTTATAAATTTCAGAACCTTAACAATTGAATTTATCTTATTTTAAATCAAACCAACTTTAACTTATGTGCTTATCATGTAATGCTATATTGTTTGATTGAATGTTGTGTTCTTTATTTTATTTTATTGAAAAGACTACGACGCCGTCGAGGAGCCGGAGTACTTCCCCGAAGTCCCTCCCTCTCCCTTTGCTGAACAAGGCAAGTCACCAAACAATTCTTTTGAACATATTGAACCCATGTTTGATTTGACTATCGCTAAAACACATAGGTTATATATGCATTAGTCAAACGAACCCTTACATTATATTTATTTAGGATCCCCCGACCTTGATGTGCAACCCAAGCCATGCTATCTCGCCTAACCTCCTTGTCACCATATGATCAATGATATTAGCTAGTGTCCAATGTATTGACACGGCCGCTATAGGATAAAAATGAGTCGTAGCAAAATGGTTCTATTATATGATCCCCCTTACTTCTTGTCCTTGGAAATTCTGTTGGTGATGAGTCATGGTTGTGAGTATATGCATGGTGGGTTCCGGGTGCAAGCTAGGGCATTGGTCGGTAGCACCCGGGGCACTATAAGGACCGGTCTGAGGGATCCGTTGCAATACACTTACGTACTAACCACAAGTCTAGTGGGTAAGTCCTAACTAAGGTATGGGTTGTTCCAAACCGAGGCCACCATTTGGAGATGGGTCGAGTTGCACCTGCGGGTGACTTGTACCAATGTGGCGCAAAAGGGGGTGCGACGTTAGCCGGGATGCGGCCCGGCGCGCCGGCGAAACCTAGAGCGGGGTGGTTATCGCTTCGGACATCTCATATTGAGGTTTTGGCACGAGTTCCCGTGAAATGGGTCATCTCGTTTGGGATGAGTGCGTGCCTTGTGGGTACAGTAGTACATCTCTGATCAGAGTCTTAAATCTTTTCAAAAAGCCGAGCCCACGGTCAAGGGCGGGTTGCGTGACATCCCCCAGTTAGTTTATTTTGAATATGTATGTGCATGATGGATTGACATGTAAGGAATGTTGAGCGAGGTGGGGCTGACTGTACCCCTCGAGTTAGTCGATGTTGATGATGCTCATGTTTACTTTCCGCATGATTAAAATATGATTACACTAAATGCCATAACTGCAACTGCATTATTCTGCAATGTTAGCCATTATCCTTCCTTGTTTATTATCCTGCATTATTATTTGCATTTGCGGTGGCTTGTTGAGTACTTTTTGTACTCATACCCGTTGGACCCCACAGAGGATGCCTACTTTGAGGACGGTCTGGAGTAGCGACCCAGTCGAGAAGAAAGATCCTGAAGAAGATGTTCGTCATGCCGTTTTCTAATTATTTCACTTTGCTGTTTTTATTAAAACAATGATGTAATAAATGTGGTCTGCGTACCATGAACATTGTCGTATGTACGATTGTCGCATGATGAACCTCTTGGATTATTGTTTTTCTTACGAAATTCAATAATGTCTCGATTTGTTAAATCGGGGCGCTACAAGATGGTATCAGAGCCGACTCGACTGTAGGAAGCCAAACAGACCCGCCTAGCCATTAGCCACAGGAAATTATTTCTCGAAAATCTACATCATAAACTTTGTTCCTCTCCTCACTTTTATTCAACTTGCTGTTTTGTAGATGCCTGTCTACCAAGTCCACAGCTACCGCCGCCACTACGAGGGCTTCGTCCGGGAGCTCCGCATGATGCTCACCTTCCTCGGGTTCCTCTTCGAACCCGAATTCCAAGGAGTATATCCCGACGAGTTCGCCGGGCCTTGCGACGTCTCCCTCACCGTCCACGGCTCCGGAGAACACCTGCCGCCCTACACCACCGCACTTGGAGGTCCGACTTTCGACGTCGCGTGCCAACGAGTCGCCCTCCAGGCCCTCATGGAGCTGAGGATGATCTACGATGATCGTCTTCAGAACTCGTCCTTCCGGCTCGTGCCGAAGCGCACTCCCGGAGCCCACCGTAGCATCTACCTCGGAGTTCACTCCGTGCGTGATCCGGTCATGGCCCGGCAGTCGCGTCTTCTGCAGGCCATGGATGATCTCCACACCGAGGCGGTGCTCGACGCCGACGAGCACCATGAGGCGGTTGAGTTCCTTCGTGAAGAGACGAAGAACTTGATCCAACAGAATGGCGAGTTGCAGCGCAAGATTATGCAGCTGCAGAAGGATATCGCGGAGATGGTTCCTCTTCTTCCAAGGAAGAAGAAGCCCATCCGTGAGCCCCTCCCTCGCCCCAAGAGGATCCCGCCACGACCCTCCCCCGCCAGGCCCTCTACCAGCGCCCCTCCTCCACGCCCCGGCCTCGTCTCCGACTCCATCATCGAGAATTTTCTCGAGCCCACCATCTCTCTGGAGCCGCGCACTCGTGGTTCCGAGAGCACGGAGACCGCCTCCAGTGGCGAGTAGGCGTTAGGAGACGCGAATTTAAATAAAAATCATAATTTTGTATGTGGTGCCGTCTGCAACGAGTTGGGTTGTAGATGGAATAAGAGCTTGATGTAATGAACAATTTATACCACTTGATATATTTATGTGCTTGAATCTTATATGATATTTTTGGTTGTATTTTTGTTTCGTCATCTTTTGCTTTATCACTTTGTATATTCAGAAGATGGCCGATCACCAGAACACCGGTTCCAACAACGGAGCAGGAGGAAGCCGTGATGCGCCCGAGGGTGTTGTACCCAACTGGGGTGCAACGGGCCCACGTCAGTCTGGGTCGCCTTCCGCCAACCACCCCACCTTGGCGGAGATGATGGCGAATCAGAACCACCTGATCACCGCCCTCCTCACCCAAATGCAGAACCAACAGGCTCAGTTGGACCGTCTGCAGAACGGGGAGCCCGCCCCTCGCGCACCAGCACCCGCGCCCGCCCCGCAACTCTCCGAGTTCCTGCGCGTACGCCCGCCCATCTTCTCGAGCACCACCAACCCGATGGAGGCCGGAGATTGGCTTCGCACCATCGGAAAGAAGCTCGACCTCCTCCCCTGCACCGACCGGGAGCGGGTGGCCTTCGCCACTCACCAGCTCCAGGGTCCCGCCGCGGAATGGTGGGACAACTACCGTGAGTCCCAGCCAGAGGGCCACGTGGTGACTTGGGCGGAGTTCACCATCGCTTTTCGCGCTGCCCACGTCCCCGCCGGTGTCATCGTGGTAAAACAGCAGGAGTTCCGCGACCTGCAACAAGGCAACAGGACCGTCATGGAGTACCTCCATGAGTTCAACCGCCTCGCCCGCTACGCACCGGAGGAAGTGCGCACCGACGCCCTCCGCCAAGCCAAGTTCCTCAGGGGACTTAAGGATGAGCTGTCCATCCAGCTCGTCGCCGCCGACTTCGCCAACTTCCAACGGCTGGTCAACAAAGCGCTCATCCAAGAGACTGAGCAGAACAAGCTAGACCTCAAGAAGAGGAAGATGATCGCCTTCAAGCATCAGCAGGCGAGCTCTCAGAGGCCCCGCTTCGTCCCTCCGCCACCAGCACCCGCCTACCATCCTCGGCCCGCCTACAGGCCACCTCACGCCGCCGGTGGATCCAACGCCGGGCATCCTCGCCCCGCTCCACCAGCTCCGGCCGCTCAGCCGACACCAGCCGCCAAGGCCCCGATCTTGAGGGATCGACAGGGAAGGCCGGTCGTCTGCTTCAACTGCCGCAAGGAAGGGCACTATGCACACCAGTGTCCCCACCCCAAGCCAGCTCAAGGCGCGGCACCCAACTAGGCGGTCCGTGCCCGCGTCAATCACATCAGTGCGGAGGAAGCTCAGGAGGCTCCTGAAGTCGTGCTCGGTACGTTTACTGTGAATTCCGTACCGGCCGTCATATTATTTGACTCTGGAGCAACCCACACCTTCATGTCGGAAAATTTTGTGAAAACAAACAAACTGGACGTGCTCCCTCTACCCATTCCCATGGTGACTGCCACCCCCGGCAATAGGACCTCAGCCCGCTTATACAGCCCTAAGGTTCAAATTGACATCCAAGGAGTACTGTTTCGGGCCGAGCCTGTCCTCATCCAATGCACTAGACTCGACCTTATACTAGGGATGGATTGGTTGATGAAGCACAAGGGAGTGATCGACTGTGCCAACAAGTCCGTCATGGTGACCCATCCTGAAGGCATAACCGTCACCTTTCGGATGACCAGTCGCAAACCACTCGGAGCATCCCTTCGCTCAATAGCTCTTGAAGAGGTGCCTATAGTCAAGGAGTTTGCGGATGTTTTCCCTGAAGATCTACCTGGAATGCCTCCCAAGCGGGACATCGAATTCAGAATCGAACTTGTCCCCGGGACCACTCCAATCTCCAAGCGCCCGTACCGAATGGCCGCCAATGAACTAGCTGAAGTCAAGAGCAACATCGAAGACCTAGAGCAGAAAGGTTACATCCGACCGATTACCTCACCCTGGGGTGCACCGGTTATATTTGCCATGAAGAAGGACAAGACCAAGAGGATGTGCGTGGACTATAGAGCCCTGAACGACGTGACCATCAAGAACAAATACCCACTGCCTCGGATCGACGACCTGTTCGATCAGCTGAAAGGATCCTCGGTGTTTCCAAGATTGACCTCAGGTCAGGTTACCACCAGTTGAGGATTAGAGAAGAAGACATACCCAAGACTGCCTTCACCTCCCGCTATGGACTCTACGAGTACACCGTGATGTCGTTCGGACTCACGAATGCCCCAGCCTTTTTCATGAACATGATGAACAATGTGTTCATGGAGTTCTTGGACAAGTTCATCGTGATATTCATCGATGATATCCTCATATACTCCAAGACCAAGGAAGAACACGAGACTCATCTCCGTCTGACCCTCGGAAAGCTAAGGGAGCAGCAACTGTACGCCAAATACAGCAAATGCGAATTTTGGTCGTCTGAGGTGAAGTTCCTCAGCCATGTCATATCTGCCGGAGGAATAGCAGTGGACCCAACCACCGTTGAAGTGGTAACCAACTGGCTGCAGCCCACGACCGTGACCGAGATCCGGAGTTTTCTCGGATTGGCCGGATACTACCGCCGGTTCATCGAGAATTTTTCCAAGATCGCCAAGCCTATGACCAGACTTCTGCAGAAGGAAGTGAAGTTTGAATGGACCCCCGACTGCGAAGAAAGCTTCCAGACCCTCAAGAAGAAGCTAGTATCAGCTCCCATTCTGACTCTGCCAGACATACGGAAAGACTTCCACGTCTACTGTGATGCCTCTCGTCAAGGATTGGGATGCGTCTTAATGCAAGAAGGGAAAGTGATATCCTACGCCTCCCGGCAATTGAGACCGCACGAGCTGAACTACCCAACCCACGACCTGGAACTAGCAGCCGTGGTTCATGCCTTGATGATATGGAGACATTACCATGTGGGAAATCGGTGTGAGGTATTCACCGACCACAAGAGCCTCAAGTACATATTCACCCAACCAGATCTGAATCTTAGGCAAAGGAGATGGTTGGAACTGATCAAGGATTACGACTTGGGCATCCATTATCATCCGGGCAAAGCAAATGTGGTGGCAGACGCCCTTAGTCGAAAAGGGTACTGCAATTCCATCATGATTCAAGACCAAGCTCCTTTACTTTACAGGGAGATGGAAAGGCTAAACCTAGGGATCACCACTCGAGCGTACCTCGCTGCCTTGGAATCTCGGCCTGTCTTAATAGACCAGATCCGAGAAAAGCAGAAGGAAGATCCGGACATCCTGGAGATCCAGCAGAACATGAGGAAGGGTAAAGCCCCGGATTTTCCGAGGACGAGCATGGTACCATCTGGTTCGGAAACCGAGTATGCGTACCCAACCTACCTGAGTTGAAGACCCTCATCCTGCAAGAGGCCCATGATACGTTATACTCCATTCATCCCGGGAGTACAAAGATGTATCAAGACCTAAAGGAAAAATATTGGTGGGTCAGCATGAAGAGAGAAATAGCTGAGTATGTGGCCAAGTGCGACACATGCCGGCGAGTCAAGGCAGAGCATCAGAGACCCGCCGGACTTCTTCAACCTCTCAAGGTCCCTGAATGGAAGTGGGAAGAGATAGGAATGGACTTCATTACAGGACTGCCCAGGACCCAAGCTGGTCATGACTCTATCTGGGTGATCGTCGACCGACTCACCAAGGTAGCTCACTTCGTTCTGGTCAAGACAACTTACACCGTCGCCAAGTTGGCTGAGTTGTATATGACCCGGATCGTGTGCCTTCACGGAGTTCCTAAGAAGATTGTATCTGACCGTGGGAGTCAGTTTACCTCCAAGTTTTGGAAGAACCTTCAAGAGGAACTAGGCACCCGGCTGAACTTTAGCACCGCCTATCATCCACAGACCGACGGTCAAACCGAAAGGGTCAACCAGATATTGGAAGATATGCTTAGAGCTTGTGCTCTAGACTTTGGCGGAATGTGGGACAAGAACTTACCATATGCAGAGTTCTCCTACAACAACAGCTATCAAGCCAGCCTGCAAATGTCCCCGTTCGAAGCACTCTATGGGCGTAAGTGCAGAACGCCGTTGCTCTGGGATCAGACCGGAGAGTCACAACTGTTTGGGACTGATTTATTAAGAGAAGCTGAAGAGAAGGTTAAGATCATAAGAGACCGATTGAAGGCAGCCCAGTCCAGGCAAAAGAGCTATGCCGACAACCGTCGAAGGGACCTAGCCTTTGAGGAGGGCGATTATGTCTACCTTCGAGTCACTCCCCTCCGTGGCACTCAAAGGTTCAACATGAAAGGCAAACTAGCACCCCGCTACGTCGGACCTTTCCAGATCCTCCGACGACAGGGAGAAGTGGCATATCAACTCGAACTGCCCCCATCCTTGGCAGGCGTTCATGATGTGTTCCATGTCTCTCAGCTGAAGAAGTGCCTCCGTGTACCCACCGAGCAAGCCGACCTTCAACAGCTTAATGTCCAAGAAGACTTGACCTACATAGAAAGACCCATCAAGATCTTGGAAACCAAGGAGAGAGTAACCAGAAGTCGCGTTGTTCGCTTCTGCAAAGTCCAATGGAACAACCATCCCGTCGAAGAAGCCACTTGGGAAAAGGAAGACGAACTGAAAGCCCAATACCCCGAGTTATTCGAGTAGCGTTCCAATCTCGAGGACGAGATTCTTGTAAGGGGGATAGGTTTGTAACACCCCAAATTTTCAAAACAATAATATATTATTAAATTCAATTTCTGGGATTATATATTTCAGAAAATACTTTTAATACTCCTTTATACCCTTTGAACTACAACATATAGTAGATAGCCAAATTAAGAGGTGAAACTTTTTGTATATGCTCCTAAGACCAAATATAATTTTGGGAAATTTTATAAATTTTTATCAACCTTGGAAGTAGCCCTAATATTTTAATCTAATTCCTGGAATTATTTTTATTCAGAAATGTATTAAAACAGTAATGGGCTCCCCTCCCTCCATTCTCCCTCTCCCGGCCGGCCCAGCCCACTCCACCCGCGCGCTCAGACTGACAACCGGACCCCACCTGTCGGCGCCGAACCCTTCCCCTCGCGCGCGCACCCGACACCGCGCCCCCACCCGTCAGCCTTCCCGTTCGCTCGCTCGCGCCCGCTGGCCAGTGGCCCCCGCCTGTCAGACCCGTCGTCTACCTCCCGCCTCCGCCCCCAAATCCCGCCGGCCGACGACCCCGCCTCGGATCCGCCTCGCTGGCCCCTCCCGCATTAAATTGGCGCCATTAAACAGCCCCCCCGCGCTCGGCCGACCGTTTCCCCGCTTAAATCCTCGCGTTTACGCCACGGGATCGCCGCTACGCGTGCATGGCCGAGCCATCGCCGGCGAGTAAAAGCTCTCCCCCGGTTTCCTTGCATGCGAGCCCCCTCCGACGCCTTATTTAAACTCCCCTGCCTCCGCCGCGTTCGGTTCACGCATCCATTCGCACTTAGACCCAACAGAACGCCCGCACATCGCCTGTTAGCGCCATCCCTCTGGTTCGTCTCCGGCCACCGCCCACCGTCGCCTCGGACCACCCCGGTCCACGCCGACCGCACCGTCGTGACCGCCGGGACCTCACCAACCTCGGCCACCACTCCATCGACGACGGACCCCGCCGGATCGCCGTCGCCGCCAAGGACCCGAACGCCTCCACCCCGCCTCCACTCGTCGCCGGCCTCGCTCCGTCAACCTTTTCTCACCGCCGAGGTACCCTCGTGATCCCCGTAGCACCCTCGTTCCATTTTAGGCCTTATACTAGGTCGCCGTCGCTCGCCGTGGCCGCTGGCCCGCTCGCCGTCGTCGGAGAAGACGACCGGCACGGGTCGAGTACCCGTGCCGTGTCGGATTCACGCACGACCGTGCGATCTGGATCCGACGGTGATGGTTAATCCCCGCGTGCGGTTTAATCTGATTCGTTAGATCTCGGCGAAGGGGTACGTTTTAATCCCGTGCGTCCGTTGGTTTTTAAAACCCCGCGTTTAATCTCGTGCGTCCACGTGGTACCCCTTCGAACGTTTTAATCCTGGCCGTCCATCGTAACTTACGCATCCCGCCTCGCCCTCGCGCGTCGGATCTGGATCCGACGGTCCAGATCGACCCGGCGCACGCGCACAGTGCGTGGGTTCACCGTGGGCCTGGCTCACCGTGGACCCGAGGGGTTTAAAAAATTGAAAATGAATTTCAGAAATACTTTTAAACTTGTAAAATTCATATCTGACGCATTTGAACTCTAAAAATTGCCATTCCAATTTCAGAAAATTCATAATATTATTCCCTATATGTTTATACAATAAAAACAGTAGGATTACTTTGATTTTTCATGTCTATTTAAATAAGTATTCAAATGCCCCTATGATTAAAATATGAATTCAAACATTTAAACTTCAGAAAAATTTATATTAATTCTTTTCTGTCCATATACTGAAAGCCCTCAAAATAACATGAACTTTTCATTTCATAAATCATTAGGGAACTTAATATGGGACTATTCACATTTAAACATTTGTTTTCTAAAAAGGACAACCCTTCATTTTAATCCCTTTAAAATTATTTATAAATTTCAGAACCTTAACAATTGAATTTATCTTATTTTAAATCAAACCAACTTTAACTTATGTGCTTATCATGTAATGCTATATTGTTTGATTGAATGTTGTGTTCTTTTATTTTATTTTATTGAAAAGACTACGACGCCGTCGAGGAGCCGGAGTACTTCCCCGAAGTCCCTCCCTCTCCCTTTGCTGAACAAGGCAAGTCACCAAACAATTCTTTTGAACATATTGAACCCATGTTTGATTTGACTATCGCTAAAACACATAGGTTATATATGCATTAGTCAAACGAACCCTTACATTATATTTATTTAGGATCTCCCGACCTTGATGTGCAACCCAAGCCATGCTATCTCGCCTAACCTCCTTGTCACCATATGATCAATGATATTAGCTAGTGTCCAATGTATTGACATGGCCGCTATAGGATAAAAATGAGTCGTAGCAAAATGGTTCTATTATATGATCCCCCTTACTTCTTATCCTTGGAAATTCTGTTGGTGATGAGTCATGGTTGTGAGTGTATGCATGGTGGGTTCCGGGTGCAAGCTAGGGCATTGGTCGGTAGCACCCGGGGCACTATAAGGACCGGTCTGAGGGATCCGTTGCAATACACTTACGTACTAACCACAAGTCTAGTGGGTAAGTCCTAACTAAGGTATGGGTTGTTCCAAACCGAGGCCACCATTTGGAGATGGGTCGAGTTGCACCTGCGGGTGACTTGTACCAATGTGGCGCAAAAGGGGGTGCGACGTTAGCCGGGATGCGGCCCGGCGCGCCGGCGAAACCTAGAGCGGGTGGTTATCGCTTCGGACATCTCATATTGAGGTTTTGGCACGAGTTCCCGTGAAATGGGTCATCTCGTTTGGGATGAGTGCGTGCCTTGTGGGTACAGTAGTACATCTCTGATCAGAGTCTTAAATCTTTTCGAAAAGCCGAGCCCACGGTCAAGGGCGGGTTGCGTGACATCCCCCAGTTAGTTTATTTTGAATATGTATGTGCATGATGGATTGACATGTAAGGACTGTTGAGCGAGGTGGGGCTGACTGTACCCCTCGAGTTAGTCGATGTTGATGATGCTCATGTTTACTTTCCGCATGATTAAAATATGATTACACTAAATGCCATAACTGCAACTGCATTATTCTGCAATGTTAGCCATTATCCTTCCTTGTTTATTATCCTGCATTATTATTTGCATTTGCGGTGGCTTGTTGAGTACTTTTTGTACTCATACCCGTTGGACCCCACAGAGGATGCCTACTTTGAGGACGGTCTGGAGTAGCGACCCAGTCGAGAAGAAAGATCCTGAAGAAGATGTTCGTCATGCCATTTTCTAATTATTTCACTTGCTGTTTTATTAAAACAATGATGTAATAAATGTGGTCTGTGTACCATGAACATTGTCGTATGTACGATTGTCGCATGATGAACCTCTTGGATTATTGTTTTTCTTACGAAATTCAATAATGTCTCGATTTGTTAAATCGGGGCGCTACACAGTGCCACCAGAACAACCCCCACCCCCTCCCCTCAGTGCAAGAGCTCGCCACTGTCAGGCTCCTCAGCCCGCACTCCTCCCACCATGAATGCCCACTGGACTGAGGCATGTCCGCTGAACCTCTCGGACAGAAGGCCTTTGGAAGACTCTTGCTTCCTTTCCGCCACGGGTGAGATTGATAGCAGAGTTGAGCGTTTCTCCAATCACTCTCTTGTAGCATGGGAGACTAACCTACAGGCCGGAAGAAACAAATCGGACGTTGGCCACTTTTCGGACGATTTCCGCGCCTTCTTTGATGTCAGCAGGCGGCAGCTACACCTCCAGGTGACACAATTCTTCCCTGAAGATTTCCTTGTGACATGTGCTGATGCTGCCATCAGGGACGCGGCACTGGACACGGGGACGATGGCCATCAATGGACACACATACGCTTTTCGCCCTTGGGGCGTCAAGCTACATGCCAGGCCGGCCTCCCTGCCTTTCCGCATCAGGCTCTGCATTGAAGGTTTGCCGATGCATGCTTGGACGGAGCGTGCTGTTGAACACGTCATCGGGCGTTTTTGTGCAGTGCACTTCTTTGAGGAGTTCTCAAGAAGGGGCAATGAAACCCAGACTTTCAACGTCTGGGCCTGGTGCCACAACCCTGAGAGGATCCCCAAGACCTATGGCTCACCATTGCAAACCCGGACCCGGTGCAAGAAACTACCAATATTCCGTGGGTACAAGCCGAGCAGTACAACGATGCTGTGGAGGGGGAAAAGCCAGGACATACATATAAGGCGCTTCTCCATTAGACACTTTGGAAGATTACTCTTTTGCTTCCCAGGTGGACCAACGCCGTGTTCACTCTTTGAATGGCGTCTTGGGATCCCTGACGGTGACGATATGCGGGGGCCGATCTTGGATGAGAGGCGTTGCAGCAGGCGCCTTCCCCGCAGGCGCGACCACGATGACGGCGATGAAGACGAGGGCGACCGGGACCTCTATTACTAGAGTCGCCGCCAGGCCCGATCCATTTGGGTGCGCATCAGTTGCAGGGAGGACTCTGATGTGCACGTGTCTTCAACAAAGCAACGCTCGTCATCCTATGCACCACACGACCGTCACCACGAAACAGCCTAGAAGGTACTTGACTCTTTAGTAAGCCGGCCTAATCCTGAAGAATACCAATTTCTCTCTCAAGGAAACCCTGTTTCGTATGATGAAACTGTTAGACCAGACCCTATGATCCTTGAGGCCTCTCAAAGTTCTCTTGTTTTGGTTACCTCTGCAACTCAGGTGTTAGAAATACCAGCGACACCAGTCGTTGCCACCTCCTTGCCGCCCCCGGTTGAGACAGAAGATTTCCAAGGATGGCTTGAGGACCTTCTGGCCGAGCTGTCTTCAACGCTACCCCAAGCTTTGCTTCCAACACCTCCAAAGGTACATCACATGCGTAAACAGTTGGTACACAGCAACAATAGACGCAGTGCTCGTCTAGAAGCCAAAAACCATGAGGGACCGAAACCTTCTTCCCTAGCCATTAGAGTTCTTGCTAACAAACTGGGTACTGCTGAAACTCCTGCAATGTCTAATTCGTAGAAGGTGGCTGCACTGTTCAAGAAACCTCTATCGCCGAGGGCGATCCGCGCCATCCGTGAGGCTATCTCGGGTGGCGGAGGACAAGACTGGTTTGCAAGGAGCAGCGCCCCTTCCACATCTACACCTGTTGACTTGGGTATGGAGGTCTAAATCCTTAGGCTGTCATTCCTGCTGTGGATGCCACCCCCTCTGTGTGCTGCATGGCTTTCCACATCAGGAATAGAAATTTAGTCGGTTTGACAATTATGTGTATTTTGGCAGCACGGATGTTAGCACTGGTTTGGCGTAATGTTGTAGTGATGAAGTTGGTCATAGTTGTAGTGGATTACCTGGAATGCCAGACTCCAAACTTGTGAGATTTTTGTTGGAATGTAAGAGGCTTAATGCCCCTGCGAAGCAAGTTGCCGTGAATCAATTTGTCAGTTCAATGAATTCGACCATTGTCTGTTTCCAGGAAACCAAATTGTGTGTTATAGATGAACCTCTGGTACGACGCATTTTGGGTTGTGTTTTTGCCCCTTCATTTGTATACCTCCCCTCTCAGGGAACCAGAGGAGGAATCCTTCTGGCTGTGGACAGCACAAAGGTGGATATTGTCTCTTATTTTCTAGGTAGTTTCACTCTCACTGCGGTCTTGCAGAATAAATGGAACAACAAAACCTGGTGCATCACCGGAGTATATGGCCCACAAGAGCCTGCCGAAAAGCTCTTGTTCCTCAATGATTGCACTTCCTGCAAAACACAGTGCTTGACTCGTGGTTGGTCATAGGTGACTTCAATCTCATTTTCAATGCGGAGGATAAGAATTCGGGGCGTATCAACCGGGGGATACTACAACGTTTCAGAGCAACTATGAACTCTTTATCCCTCAAAGCCATAAAGCTTCAAGGTAGACGTTTTACTTGGTCTAGTAACACCACCTCTCCAACCTTGTCCAAGCTAGACCACTTTTTCGCCTCCGAAGGTTGGTTGTCATCTAACCCAGGGAGCCGACTCACAGTGCTGTCTTCGGCAATGTCCGACCATGGTCCGCTCATTCTCTGTAGAATTCCCAAGCTCAATAGGGCAGCTCAGTTTCGCTTCGAAAACTTTTGGTTCGGCAGGACGAATTTCATGCACCAAGTAGCCTCATCTTGGAGGCCGTTGACACAAATGGCTGATGATCCGATCTATAACCTGCATCTCAAGTTACAGCGGCTGGCCTGCTCGTTGCGCAAATGGAATGCAACCTTGTTGGACGACCTCAAGCTTTGGTTCGAGATTGCAAGCCTAGTAATTCTGTCTTTTGATGAAGCCCAGGAGATAAGGAACCTCTCACAGGAAGAAAGAGAACTCAAAGCTGAATTGAAGTGCAGATTGCTTGGCTTAGTAGCCATCCGAAAAATTAAATGGAAACAACGTTCCCGGCTTCGTTGGTTAAAGCACGGTGACGCAAACTCTAAGTTCTTCCATATCAAGATGAACAATCGTAGAGCCTCCAACTTTATTCCTTATCTTCAGGAGGGAAGTATTATAGCAATTGAGCACGAGGAAAAAGCCAATCTACTTTTAATCACTTCACCCTCCCGCCAGGGCCAAGCTAATCCGAGACAGTTAAAGCTCTACCTCAACACTCTATACCCATCGAACTTAAACCTGGCCTCTTTGGACAGACCGGTTACCTTCAGCGAGCTTCAGGCGGCCATTCAAGCTCTACCCTCCGACAAAGCTCCGGGCCCGGATGGTTTTTGCGGCTAAATTTTTTCAAAGGTGCTGAGCTTAATTAAAGTTGACCTTTGGCGAGCTGTCAATCATTTTATGGAAAACGGATCCCCTCACCTCCATCTTCTGAACTCAGCTCATATAGTGCTGCTTCACAATCAGTAAACTCGGTTGCCCAAGTGATTTTAGTCCTATTAGTCTCACGCACAGCTTCGCCAAAATAGTTACCAAGCTAATGGCACTACAGCTAGCTCCTTCCTTGACCAACTAGTTGATCATAACCAATCGGCGTTCATTAAGAAACGGGGTTTACACGATAATTATCTTATGGTTCGTGGAGGCTTGCGCGCGCCTCATCAACGGAAAATACCTTCAATTTTTATCAAGCTTGATATCTCCAAGGCTTTTGATTTAGTCAACTGGGCTTACCTTATTGACGTTCTAACTCACAGAGGATTTGGTCGAAGATGGGTCAATTGGGTGTCGAACTTATTTTTTTTCCTCCTCATCTTCTATTATCCTCAATGGTTTACCCGACCAACCCTTTTTCCATGGCAGCGGAGTCAGGTAAGGAGATCCCCTCTCCCCATTGCTTTTTCTGCTGGCCGTTGATCCTTTGCAGCGTATGATCTCCTGGACAGAATCGGTGACCTTCTAAAGCCGTTTAACGGTATTCAGCTCAACAACCGAGCATCCATGTACGCGGACGATGTGGGCATCTTCCTCAATGCTTGCCCCTCAGAGGCTCCCTGCCTAAAGCGAATTCTAGACACCTTCGGGGATGCTTCTGGACTGCGAATCAACTACGATAAAACAGAATTATTCCCGATTCACTGTTCAGAGTCGATGATTAGTGATATCCAGGGGGTTTTTCCCGCTAAGGTGGCTCGGTTCCCTTGCAAATACCTCGGGCTTCCATTGCCTCATCGGCAAGACACGCAAAATTCACCTTCAACCTCTGATTGATAAGACGGCGAGCAGATTAGCAAATTGGAAGGGTAAACCACTGAACAAAGCGGGACGCATCACCCTAATTCAGTCTACCCTCTTGGCGATACCAATTTTCCACATCTCTATTCTTCCCGACAACAAATGGCTCTACAAACAATTGGACGCAATCAGCCGCAACTTCCTTTGGGGTCATGTT
>JAAALK010001735.1:135171-236428 GCA_019279435.1 Zizania palustris
ATCCTTCCCACGTCGCATGCTAGTACCAGTTCGTGAGAAAATAGAAGATCTCAATCTCAACTTTTGCGATCAAGAAAGGGAGGAGAGAGTTCTTGGTGCTAGGATTAAACTATCCAAAAGCTTGTTATCCAAGACTCTTTCCTCTTTTTATATAGGCACAAGAGCCCCTGGGTCAACATCTCGAAACCATAAATCGGTTATAACCGATTTGTGCTCAACAGATCCAATCTTTTTTTACCCACGTCGGAACTTTGATCCTGGATCGAACTTCGATCGGGTATTTTTTCAGTCTCTCAATCCACACGATACTGTAATAGATTCAATCTATTTCGCCACCTCGGACTTCCAATACACATGTCGAAACTCTGACCAGTACAATTTTCGGCCGATTCCAAATCGGAACTTCCGGTTTCAATTCTCTGTCTCAAATTAGAAATTATCGGTACTTCGATTGAGCTCTCGATTTCGGCAAACCATAAATTATCAGAACTTCCGATAGTCATATCAGAACTTTCGATTTGAGCTCTCTGTTTTCAATTCATAAAATAATTGAAACTTCCGATCTAACCAGAATATTCTTGGGCATACTTCCTTCACTTCTTACCACCAACGACGGTGACGACATCCTTATCTGGATCTACCCACGCCAATGCCGTTGTCAAAGTTCTGCACGTAGTGTAGGGCGTTGTAGGATCTCTCACCATCACCATCGAGGAACACAACCAATGGCGTAGAACATAATCCTCTTCTTATTTTACCGTGGGATCCATCGCCGCAGGTTCCTCAGCCTCATGCCATGAAACGATGCTACGGGCGGCCTTGGGTAGAGGCAAGCATATGACGATGAACGGCGGTGAGCGGGAGGGCATAGGCGACCGACGGTTGGTAGGTTAGTGATGCGAGCGGAGTCCCGTGCAGAGGTAGGCAGAGGACGAAGACGACCAATGGCAGGTAGGGGCTGTGCATCGCTCGGAGGCGAATAGAGGGCGGTACTGTCAACTGGTAGGCGCGAGTGCACTCGTGGGGGAGGTTGGAGGTGTCGAAGTAAATAGATGTGGGCACTGCTCAGGGAGGTGGGCAGTCCAGGGTAGGTAGTTTGACAACTGAGGGTGGTGCTAGCTAGGGGGGGAGGAGCGGCGTTGCTAGGCGGCAGGGTTAGGGTTGTGCAGTGGGGAGGGAGGAAAAACTGAGTTGGGGCTGTGAGGATGAGATTATTAGGTTAGATTAGATTATAGGTATTAAGGGTTGAGATTTGATTAAGAAAATGAAGGGTTGAGATTAATAGATGGTTGATTATGGCCGCGACCACAACTCAGCAATATATAGTAGGGTATATATATATAATATTTTTTTTAAAAAAAGACTTACTTGTACTCTTGTTCTTCAAAAAGACTTTCTTCTTTCACCTCTTTATTTGCTCAATATTTTCAAAATTAATAAGTTAATTTTTTCTTTCACAATATGATTTCTTATTAATAATGTTATTTTTATCCTTTGTTTTCGTAATAATTTAGGAATAACTCTACTTATATCCTCCTTTAGACAAAAATTACCCCAACTAAAAAACCAGGATTTTAACCCCTAAACTATTCTAAATCGAAAAAATAACCCCCGAAGCGGTTTACTATAATGGTTTTGCTGACGCGACAGTCCACACATGCGGTTTTGTTGATGCGGTAGTCCACATTGGTAGTTTTGTTAAGGTGGATGTACACGTGGACCTGTCGCTTCAACAAAGTCGTCTACGTGACCGCCGTAGTAAACCACTTTGGAGGTTATTCTTCAGTTTAAAATAGTTAGGAATAACTTGTCTACAGGATAATACTTCAGAGGCTTATTCCAATAATTTATTAGCTATATCATCTCAAAGTAAAATATTTAAGAGACGAAGGGAGTAATTTCTAGCAACAAGGTTGTCCTAGAAAATTTTAGAATTCCGATCCTATATGAAAAAATCTAATAGATTTTGAGACAAGATTCAGAGTGAATCATAGTCACGGTATATATATTAATCAGGGTTACAATTATTAGAAATGAAACGTCTACTAAATTAAAACTTTGTGAGACAGAACAACTCAACATGCACTATAAACTAAAATAATCAAAACTAATTTAAAAAGTATATCTAGGTATTTACTCAAGTGTCCTGACATCTACGAGCAAAATAGGTTAGGCCCATATATCCATGCTCGTACACGAGGCCCGGGAAGCAGCTCATTGTACGGTCCTTCAGGCCCAATACGATGTCCCGGCCTTCTCTGCTCCATCGCGGGCGAACTTCTCGCCCGGAAAAGACGCGCCCGTGACGGCGTGCCGGCGTGCCGCTCTCCGGCACGGCGGGCGAACACGCCGCTGCGCCCTGGGCAGCCAGCCGGGGCGCAGGCGGCAGGCCGGCTCCCATCGCGAGACCGAGGCGTCGAGTGGCCTGGGCGGCCGCGTCCAAGACTCCACGGTGACATGGTCCAAGCGAGACCACTGGAGCGCGTCGTGGCCACTGGCCACCACCCTCTCCCGTTCGCTCCTCCCTCTAGCGGCCGGCTCGGCGACGGCGACGCGCTCGACGCGCCGTCGTCTCCCTGAGCCGAACGGAGCAAGCGCCGGCTCTGTGCTGCGTCTCCTCGGTTTGACGGAGCTCGGTGGTATAAATGGCGCCACCTCTTCGATCACGCAGGGCTGCGTGTCAAGATAGTTCAATCGTCGCCCTGGAACTACTGGGACGGGGCTGGGCGGGTGATTCAACTGGTCGGCTCTGGCGCAATGCAGACCAGGTGTTTGACGGAATCCACCCCCCGCCCCACCAGAGGTCCCTAGTTCAGTTGCTCCGTTTGATCTGCAGATTGGAGGTACAGACCGTGTTGCACACTTGAAACTGCATCTTTCACCCTCTGAACCTTATTATTTTGTGCTGGCTTGTGTGATTATCCTTCATGTCCGTTGGTTGACTTGTGCCTGCTTGCTTTCCATCGTTAATTTCCATCTGCTCGGCCCGGCTAAAAAAAGTCCCATCTCCTTGGCTGGTGCAAATTGCAGTCCCATAGTGTATGTGCTAGCAGTGCATGCTGATAGTTTCTTTCGTGGTCTAGGAGTTTTGTATAGTTCTGGAGAGTGATTGTTGTATCCATATTCTTAGTGCGCATTCTAACTCCGAATGGCAAAATGCCTGATTTGATGCTTATATGTTAACATGGTGCAGCATGCTCCCCTGAATTCAGCCCTGTAGTTGCGTTTGTGTAGAAAGGGACAGCTCCTAACCTTATAAGACAAACCTATTTTCCCCTTGCATTTTAGCATTTCTGCAAGAAATCCCATCAGGTGCCCCTTGCATTTCTCCTATTTTTATTAGAAAAAGTTGGTGATTGAATAAAAGGCAGCTGCACAAAAATATGAATGGAACCTTGAAACATGGAACATGATTATTCACAAAATAATCCTAGTCTAGGACAACACACAAGTTGATGATAAATGCTCCTGCATATGAGCAAAGTTCCAATCAGCAAGAGTATTCCATTCATCATAATTTGTTTCATTTGATTATCTGACATCTCCACTAAAATGAGCATGAACTGAGATGCTTCCAGGTGGTGCATTTTCATTTAAATTCTCATCATTTATTTCTTCGTCATGTTGGTATCATCTACATTTAGTTCTTTCTCTGCAAATTAGATTGTTAATTATTACATGCTGAATGTGAGCTGGGGTGACGGCCAAAGATAAACAAAATCCCTAGACATTGAATCCCTCTCAAACTGACATTTTTTTGTGCTTAAACCGAACCAGCCGGTTCACCTGTTCAACAAAAAACCGGACGGTTTGTCTGGTTTTATTGGTTCAATTGCATAAGGGGTCTTTTAGTAAACCAACCTGGTTAAGTGTCTGATTCCGGTTTAACCTGCAGTCTGGTCTGATTTTTTCTGCTATGCATTGACGATGACATATTTCTTTCTAAAATGGGCATTCTTATTTTATTCTTGGGTCGGTTCAACAAAAAAACCGGATGGTTTGCCGGGTTTTATTGGTTCAATTGCATAAGTGGTCTTTTAGTAAAACTGACCTAGTTAAATGTTTGGTTCTGGTTTAACTGGCAGTCTAGTCTAATTTTTTCCACTATGCATTGACGATGACATATTTCTTTCTAAAAATGGACCATTGTTATTTTATTCTTGGTATATTCCTAGGAATATATATTCATCACTAGATTTGTGTTGAGTCATTGAGTGACTTGCTTCTTGCACTTACTATTGCTTTAGTTGTGTCATGTGTGTAGTTACATACTTACATAATATGCTTAGCTAGATTATTTAAATATTATAAATTCTTCTATCATTTCAGAACACTCTATTTCATTTCACAGCCCGAGCACACGAATTAGTTAGCTGTTTTGCATCTAAATTTCTGTACTCCCATGTTATTTTCTCCTTTTATGCTGCCTCTCTAGGGAGCTTACATCATTTTTATCATGCTCTAGCAGTAATTTTTTTCCATGATTAATTCCGACAAGTTTCTTCCATTTCTTTAGACATGATAGCTTTGATTATGATATCTTCTATAATACTTACAGTGAGCATAGTTGTTGGCCTTTCAAATCATGAGCTTTCAGGAGTATTGATGTCACTAAGCTACACATCAGTGAGGACTGATATAGACTAGGACATATATATGTTCCAAATGGTTGTTGCACCAGGAAAATCACCTTCTAGCTGTACATTTTAGCTTAATATGAACCACCAGATAGCCAGATAGGAGTTAGATCTTCCCTATTTAGCACTTCAGTGTGATCCAAACCAACAGGGAAAGAAAAAGGGGTAGCGTCCAAAGCAGTGAGTTTCAAGTTGGAGTTGGCAATGAGTACAAATTTTGGGGAATGAACGGGCAACAGCTCTGCACCGAAATGACAAAAACTACATGCCAACCCACTGATGTGGTCTTTGAATCTTTGATATATAGTTTAATATATCAACAAAATGCATGAATGCAAACAGAACAAATCGGTTTGTTGTTTTGTTGCTTCCAGTACACTAACAATTTCAGTAAGCTGTAGCTCTGCCCAGCTAGCTATTAGTTGTTGCGCTGTCGCTGTTGTAATACTTCTGCAATGGATTCTCCTCTAAGCATACCATACTTTTAACTTCTAAGTGTAGGAAGCCATCTGCGGCCGGCAGCTCTTTATTTGTGGAGATGGATCTATAGGTGGCCAGATGGGCCGTGCCTGGTGGGCGGCACTAGGCCCGGCACGAAAAAGCCCGGCACTAGCACGGCCCGGCACTATGGGCTTAGTGCTAGTGCCGGCCCGGCACTAGGGGTCGGGTAGTGCTTGGGCCGGCACCTCGGCCCATAGTGCCGGCCCGGCACGGCACGGGATTTCGATAGTGCCTGATTCGGTCCGACACAGATTTAACCCCAGCCGTTCGATCTTGTAGAAGCATTCTCAGCCGTCGGATTTCCTCAGGCCCTAGTATAAAAACCGCGGCCAGCCGAGGGTGTGAACCCTAATTCATTCCCCCCCGCTCCCCGGCTCCCCCTCGCTTCCTCCGCCGCTTCTCGGTTCTCGCGCTCGCCCCCTCGCTTCCCTCGCCGGCTCGCCGCTTAGTCTCCTCGACTCCTCCGCTCCAGGCCGGCAGACCTCCAGAGTTCCTTGCCTCCTAGTTCCTCGCCTCCTCGCCCTCGTCATCCTCTCCGTCTCCGGCTGGCGACTGCCGACTGGTGACTTGGTGAGCGTCGACGACTGACGGTCGCCACTCGCCACTTCATCATCCTCTCCGTCTCCGACTCTTCGCCAGTCCGCCTCTCCGGTACCGCTCTAAGGCTCTGAGCCTCTGACCCGCTCCCTTCCTATGCTTCTGTATAGATCTGTTACATCTTGTAGTTCTGTTACTTCTTGTTCAGTTGTTCTTGATGTGTATTGTGTTCTGTGTATAGATCTGTTACTTCTTGTTCAGTTGTTCTTGATGTGTTCTGTGTATAGATCTGTTACATTTTGCAGTTCATGTACATTATTACACTTCTGTAGTTCTGTTACTTCTTGTTCTTGATGTGTTCTGTGTATACTTCTGTCCCTTCTTGTAGTTCTGTATAGATCTGTTACTTCTTGTAGCTCTGTTACTTCTTGTTCAGTTGTTCTTGATGTGTTCTGTGTATAGTTCTGTTACTTCTTGTAGCTCTGTTACTTCTTGTTCAGTTGTTCTGATGTGTTCTGTGTATAGATCTGTTACATTTTGCAGTTCATGTACATTATTACACTTCTGTAGTTCTGTTACTTCTTGTTCTTGATGTGTTCTGTGTATACTTCTGTTACATTTTGCAGTTCATGTACATTATTATACTTCTGTAGTTCTGTTACTTCTTGTTCTTGATGTGTTATGTGTATACTTCTGTTACATTTTGCAGTTCATGTACATTATGATACTTCTGTAGTTCTGTTACTTCTTGTTCTTGATGTGTTCTGTGTATACTTCTGTTACTTCTTGTAGTTCTGTATAGATCTGTTACTTCTTGTTCAGTTGTTCTTGATGTGTTCTGTGTATAGATCTGTTACATTTTGCAGTTCATGTACATTATTACACTTCTGTAGTTCTGTTACTTCTTGTTCTTGATGTGTTCTGTGTATACTTCTGTCCCTTCTGTCCAAGTTTGCTCATCATTTCCTAAAGGCTCCATCATTTCTTTGTTGACCTCACTAGCAGCTCTGGTGCTCCGGATTTATAGGAATCCGTTGAGGAACCAGAGGGCTGGTGATGGCTGACGAAGTGGATGGGCCCTCCATCAACGATGAACTTCGTTTGTTGGGTGGAACCGGGGATGATGTGGTAGACTTGGGCTTGGAGAGGGAGGAGCTCTTAGGCGGCCGCAGCAGTGCCGATCCTACCGACATCAGAGATGATGCCGAGGACGGTGGCGCTGCGGCCTGCCAGGAGGACTCCACCCAGGGCAGCCAGAAGAGGTCCCGTTCCACGACCTCTGATGTTTGGAATGACTTTGAGAAGATCTTTAAGGTAATTGGGGGCAAAAACGTCAGGTATGAAGCTAAGTGCAACCATTGCAGTCGTGTTTATTCTGCTCTATCTACTGGTGGCACTGGCCATCTCTTGAGGCATAGGTCTAAATGTCAGGCTAGAATTGGTAAGTCTCGGTCGTCTCAATCATTAATTCATTTTAATCCTGATGGTACTGTTAGACATTGGGAGTACAATGCTGAGGTTGCTCGTACTCAACTTTGTCGCTTGATTGCTAGACTTGATCTTCCACTTAGTTTTGGTGAGTACGATGAATTTGAGGAATACATTAAGCTTGCTCATAATCCTAGATTTGTTCCTGTATCTAGGCAAACCACCACTAGAGATCTTAAAAAATACTTTATTGATTCACGTGGTAAGCTTATCGAGTCTTTTAACTCTAGTGTTACATCTGTTTCGCTCACATCTGATATATGGTCTGGTAATGCTAAGGAGGATTACCTTTCTGTGGTTGCCCACTACGTTAATTCTGCTTGGCAATTAGAGAAAAGGATAATTGGTTTTAGGCTTATTGATGTATCTCACACTGGTGAGAACATTGCTGATCTTATGCTGGCTGTGATAAAAGATTATGCCTTAGAAAACAAAGTGTTTGCTGTTACTTTAGACAATGCTTCTTCTAATACTACTGCTATGCATAAGCTCACACCGCATTTGTCTGGTTATATTGGTGATATCTTGTTGCATCAACGATGTGTTTGTCACATTACTAATCTGATTGTTAAATCTGGCTTGAAGAGGCTGAAGCCTTACCTTGAATCATTTAGGACTGCAATTTCATTTCTTAACTCATCTAATCAACGCATTGGTGCATATAAGCGTTATTGTATTGCTACTGGTGTACGTCCTACAAAGTTTGGTTTGGACATGGAGGTGAGGTGGAACTTTACCTATTTGATGCTTAAACATCTGGTTCCTTACAGGTCCACCTTTAGTGTCTTCATTGAGACTAACTATCCTAGAAAAGAAGGTGAACCTCTACTTCTCACAGAATCTCATTGGTATGTGGCTGAAAAAATTCTATCATTTCTTGAGCTATTCCATGATTCAACTGTTGTTATGTCTGGTGTTTATGTTGGACCGGAAACGGCGACCAGAGGGGGGGTGAATGGGAGCTTTTAAAATTTCGGGCTAAAAACTAGCCTTCGGTTTCAGTTCTGTCTTCTGCGGAACAGGCTTCGAACACTACCTTCGGAGGTCTGGTTCGGAGGTGCTTTGACAGCTCCGAACACAGCCTTCGCAGGTCCAAAAGTTCGAAGCCAAAAGACTTCGCTCCACTTACAACCCTCGAAAATCTACTCTGCTAAGTCAGTGCAGGCTCTGCACACAGGGTGCTTCGAGCAGTCTTCGCACTTCACCCTTCGCAAGAGTGGACACCCCACTGAGGACTTTGACCAAGTACTTGGCAGCAGCAACTGGTGCTTGGCTTCGTACACGAAGGTCTAAACGCACACTAACAGACTTCGCTAGGTACACACACACGATAAAATCACGGGCTTCGATCAGGGCTTCGCTAGTAAGCAGCGAGGTCTCGCCTCCTGTTACACAGAGCGACAGCACACTGAAAAACACACTTCGCACAAAACACCCTTCGCCTAGACAGGCTTCGGTGCACTATAACTAGCGAGGTATGTAACACGAGCTCAAGCAAAAAGCACACAGAAGTAGGGCTTCGCCGCTTGAACAAGGAACACAGAAAATGAACTCTCTGGATAAAATACAACGAAGTGTGTGGCTACAGGAGCTCAACAGTAAATGCTCAAAGTGTTAAATGTTACCTACCGAGCCCCCATATTTATAGCCCACTGTTCACCCAAAGGAATTGACTACTTTACCCCTAGGGTTTACAAAGGTTTTGTCTCTACAGAACTAAGGGGTACAAAAGGTTGTCAACTTTATTGGAGGCTTCTCTGTCAGCCTTTGCAGAGGGGACAACGCCAGCTTTTTGCAGAGCAGACACTGTCAAACTTGCAGCCTTTGACCTTTCTGAAGCCCCCCTTCGCACGCGAGGGGTGCGGTAGCTTCGGTGAGAAGCCTTGAGCCAGATGGCCTTCGCTTCACCAAAGTCAGCCTTCGATACAGTGACGGTTTTGAGCCGAAGCTGTCAAAGCCCTTGGGCCTTCGCACCAACACCTCCGGAGTGGACCACCACGGCTTCGCAGCTTCCGCCCAGCTCGAACTCCGTCAGTCCGTGTACCGAAGCCATGCATGGCCGAAGTACCACAAGACAACCAAACTCCGAAGCCCCACCTTCGGAGTACCACCCTTCGAAGTCCCTCCTTCGTCCAAGGCCTCCGGACGAAGCATTCCATGAGCCCTTCGTCGCAGTGTCTCTCCCCGAGCACACTCCTCGACGAGCCTCACCCGGACCATGCCTTTGATGCGCCTCGACTTCTGATACCTTCGTCGGGTATCTTCGAATGTCTCCCTCCGGAGCACTCTTCGAACTCCTTGCCTCCGCAGAGGACTTGATCCATCCAACTCCGAAGTCACTCCATTCGGAGTACCTTCGAAGTGCCTCACCTCCGAGGACTTTGTCTCGGAGTACCTTCACCTGAAGCCACGCTCCGCACTTACTGCTTTCATCTGGCACGCCTCGACCCGAGGACCGACCCGGACCCCTTCGCAGCCACCATGACGGAGCTCCCCGCTCCCCTGGCATCAAGCCTCCCGCTTGACCCAGGTTCACCTGCCGCGAACTTGTCCGTCGCCTCCGAAGTCCCTGCGCACCACCGACAAACAGACAAGTGTGTCCAGTACTCCGGAGACCTCTCCGGGTTAGCAACCTCCGGCACACACTCCGGTGTACCGCCCAAAGTACCGAAGCCTTCGGTACACACCCAGTCATCGTGTACTGTCGGACCCCTCCGACAGGCACACTCCGCTGCCACAGCTGCAGCAACCAACCACCGAACACCCTTCGGTGAAACCACCTCCGAACACCCTTCGGAGGTACAACCTCCGAACCCCCTTCGGAGGTACCCCTTCGAACAGAGGTTAAAAGTCTGTCAATCACTCATCACAAATACTGAAACCAACCCTTGGTTTCTCAATCTCCCCCTTGATGAGTGCATTGACAACCAAATTCGAGTTCAAGAAAATATAAAAACTTTCAGCACACAAGTGACCATAAAAACTCAGAAAAGAGCCAAATCATGTCACTTGACAAAAGAATTTTCCTCCCCCTTTCTCAAAAGAGTAAAAGCCCCTTTGGCAATAAAACTCCCCCTGAGTTAAGTTTTCCTCCTTTGGCAACAAGAACCTTCTCCCCCTTTGGAAATTATACCCCCTTGTGGCAGAGAACGTAGCAAGTCTCTCCCCCTTTGGCAATGCAAGCATCAAGGAGCATGAAAAAGATGCATAGCGAGGAAATGAGCAGAATTGCAAAGACATATAAAGCAAAAATATGCCAATGTAATACCAAGTATCATGTGCTCAGCTCAAATTAACATTCTCTAAAAGCATGATGAAGCATGGGATTTGATCATTTTTGAAATAGAAGCATCACCACTTAGGCAAGAAAATTAGACAAGTAAAAGCAGGGACTGCGCAAAGCTAGTCAAATTCCACTCTAGACAGACAAGTCCAGTTCAAATGAAGCATGAAAGCAAACTTGATGATCAAAGAATTTTGTTGTTCTTTTCTTAGTGCCAGGGGTTATTTGTTTGTCCACCTTATACTTTCCAATCAGGCCAAACCTAGGCATGAAAACCATAAGAAGCTTAAAGCAATGATTTTGGCATACACTACACTATTCCAGTTCAGACCAATGTGCAATGGAAAGCAGTCTAGAATAGAGTAGTGCGACAAACAAACCCACCTGGATCTTTTCACTTAAAGCATGCAAATCATGGAGTTTTTTGATTTTAACTAAGTGAACCAATTGTTTGGCACTTTATGAATATCCATGAAAATCGAGAACAATTTTTCAAGTTGCAATTTTTAGCATCCAATGAACAGTGTCTTGCTATCAAGCAGATAAAACACAGCTAAAGCAGTCCTGCCTAAACATGCTAGATTCAAGATTAAGCAGTGAGTACGATTTGATTTTGAAAAGAAAAACATCATGCACATGAATGTTTCAGATAAATTAAAAGGAGCTGAGCTGACATGATGTCATGGATTATAAGCAGGCATATAAGTGCAAAAGATGTAAATGCAATTTCAACACAATTAGCAAATGCACATCCATCTAAAACTGCTCCCCCTCACAAAATGCCGTAAGGGTGACAAATACCAAGTTCCCCACGCAAGTAAGCAAATCGAGAAGCATCGAGGGGTTTTGTAAAAATGTCGGCAAGCTGGTGTTGGGTATCAACATATTGAAGTTCAATATCACCCTTCTCATTGTGATCTCTGAGAAAATGATATCGCACATCAATGTGTTTGGTTCTGGAGTGCTGAACCGGGTTGTTCGCAATACAAATAGCGCTAGTGTTATCACAAAAAAGTGGAACACTCTTATAATCTAACCCGAAATCCCGCAAAGTGGAAACCATCCACAAAATCTGAGAGCAACAGCTAGCTGCAGCAACATATTCGGCCTCAGCCGTTGATTGTGCAACACTAGACTGTTTGCGGGAAGACCAGCAAACCAGAGAAGTACCCAGAAAATGACAAGTACCAGAGGTACTCTTCCTATCAATCCTACACCCAGCAAAGTCCGCATCGGAATAACCTTGAAGACATAAAGATGAAGACGCTGAATACCATATGCCAAATTCAAGGGTATGTTTGAGATACCTGAGTATGCGTTTTACCGCTTGGCGGTGCGAAGCTCGTGGTGAAGCCTGAAAACGAGCGCACAGACACACCACGAAGTGTATGTCCAGCCTCGTAGCAGTCAAGTAGAGGAGGGAGCCGATCATGCTTCGGAACTCTTTCTGATCTACGGCTTCTCCATCTTCGTCAGGGTCCAATGCTACAGATGTAGCCATTAGAGTGGCGAGGGGCTTCGCATCGGACATGTCAAACTTCTTGAGCAGGTCCTTGGTGTACTTTGTCTGGTGGACAAAAGTACCTTGTTTGCTTTGCTTGATTTGCAAACCAAGGAAAAAGGTGAGTTCACCCATCATTGACATTTCAAATTCCCTGCTCATGGTATCTGCAAACTCGGCAACCAAAGCATGAGAAGAGCCACCAAAGATGATATCATCCACATAAATCTGCACTAGGAGGAAATCTTTGCCATGCTTGAGAGTAAACAGTGTTTTATCAACAGAGCCCATCAAATACCCTCGCTCAAGCAGAAAAGACATAAGTCTATCATACCAAGCCTGAGGGGCCTGCTTGAGTCCATAAAGAGCTTTCTGAAGTTTAAGGACTTTATGTGGGTACTTGGGGTTTTCAAAACCAGGGGGTTGTTTTACATAAACATCTTCACCTATGAAGCCATTAAGAAAAGCACTTTTGACATCCATTTGATAGAGTTTGAATCCTCGAGATGTCGCAAAAGCAAGTAAAATCCTAATGGCCTCAAGGCGAGCAACAGGTGCAAAAGTTTCAGTAAAATCAATCCCTTCTAGTTGAGAAAAGCCCTGAGCTACAAGTCTAGCCTTGTTTCTAACTATAGTCCCATCCTCCCCTTGTTTGTTTTTGAAAATCCATTTTGTTCCAATGAAATGAACATTTGGTGGAGGATCAACTAAAGTCCAGACTTGGTTTCTCTCAAAATTTTCAAGTTCCTCATGCATGGCATTGATCCAACTAGAATCAGAGAGTGCATGACTAACATCTAAGGGCTCGAAAGAAGCAACAAAAGCGGAATCAATGAAATGAGCATGCGAACGTGTTACCCTTTGATCAAGCTCACCAATGATCTGCTTGGGAGGGTGCATCCTCTGAACATGGTGTGGAGCCTCGCGGCGGGATGCAGTCTCCCCCTCAACGTGTGCGTTGGAGTGGTCCAAGATGACCGATGTTGAGGTAGTCGCTTCGGGACCTCGTGCCGAAGTGGTTGAAGTGGGGTCAGCTTCGGGGGTTGATGTCGAGGGAAGTAGGGGTTCATCCTCGAATTCTCTGGGATCTTCTTCTTCGAATAAGGTTTGTTCCATGTCGTGTTCATTTGCCTGTTCAAAAGCAGAACTAACAGAGGGGGTTGATTCATCAAAAGTCACATCACATGACTCGATGACAGTGTTAGTCTCCAAGTTATAAACACGATAAGAATGACCATGTGTAGTGTAACCCAAAAAGATCCCGTCAGAAGATCGCGACTCAAATTTATCCAAGTTACCACGTTTTAGGATAAAGCAGCGACAGCCAAAACTCGAAGATGAGTAACTTTGGGTTGTCTCCCAAAACGTAGCTCATAAGATGTCAAGTTTAAAATTGAGCGCAAGAAGATTCGGTTTGAGATGTAACAAGCTGTGTTCATGGCCTCAGCCCAGAATTTCCTAGGAGTCCTATGCTCATCAAGCATCGTCCTAGCCATCTCAACCAAAGTGCGGTTCTTCCTCTCAACAACACCGTTCTGTTGAGGAACCCACGGAGCAGAGAATTGATGTTCTATGCCATGCTCCATGCAAAAGTCAACAAAGAGACTATTTTTGAACTCAGTGCCATTATCACTTCGAATGAATTTCAATGCACCAGGGAGTTCAGTAAAAAGTCTCAAAGCCAAGCTCCGAAAGTGTGAGAACACTTCATCCTTGCTGGCAAGAAAGAAGACCCAAGAGTAGCGAGAGAAATCGTCGACAATAACTAGTACATACCACTTGCCGCCTAAAGAACTAACCCGAGAAGGACCTACAGTGTCCATATGGAGAAGTTCTCCGGGTTGTTCAGTCATCACTGTGGTGACTGACGAATGCGAAGCGGCAATCATTTTTCCATGTCGACAAGGAGCGCAAACTAAATTCTTCTCAAACTTGAGCTTGGGCAATCCTCGGATTAGACCTAGGGCGCTCAGACGAGCGAGCAACTCAAAGCTCATATGCCCTAGTCTCCTATGCCACTTCCAAAGCTCAGAAGTCGAATGTGCAATAAGACAATGAGAAGAACCAGACGACTCTGAAAAAACAGCTCCAAAAACTCTCCCAACTCTAAAAATCTTACACACCACAACGCCATCAGAATTGAGCACTTGCGAAGTATCGCGATGGAATCGCACTTCAAAGCCCTCATCAAGCAACTGAGATGCAAACAGCAAATTGTATCCCAGGTTCTCAACCAAAGTAACATCTTTGAGAGTGAAATTCGAATTAATTCTTACCACACCTTTACCTTTCACTCTACTCCTTCGATTGTTTCCGAAGGTGATATGTTCCCTTTGCTTGGTTGAAGTGAGGCTGGAGAACCATGCTGCATCTCCGGTCATGTGGCGCGAACAACCGAAGTCCATGATTCACGTGCCCTCCAAGCCTCGATCTATCGCCTACACATGATAAGAATATCTCGATCGCTCAGTGCTGGGGTGAGTGAAAAAATGACGAGGCATCCAGCACTGAGTGACACGAGTAGTAGGCGCAGTAAAAGTAGACGGTCTACGCACATGATAATCTGAATGATGCAAAGTGCGATGTCTACCTACATGCAGTGATCGAAAAGCATGACGAGGTCTCCTACTCTGACGAGGTACAAAGCTACTCGCCCGAGGTCTATCACCATATGAAACATGGTGAACACCTCGAGGAGTAAAACCTCTCCGAGAAGCACGAGGAGCCTCAAAAGCAGGACGATAGTACAACTCAGACTCATGCATACCTAAAGATGGGTAATGCATGTCCTGGTAACTCATCGCCTGAGCGCGTCGCTCATCCTTGATGCGACGAAAACAGAACCCAACCAAATGACCCGCCCGCTGACAGTTGGAACAGTGAAAAACTCTCCTGGGGGCACTCTCATGGGTCACAGGAGCAACTCTCACAGGCTCTTTGGGCTTCTTCTGAGTGGTTTTCTTGGGAGGATTTTTCTTGGCAGGAGGAGTGGTTTTCTTTGGTGGTCGGGAAGGCTTTTTGGCTGAAGGGGTGTTTAACAGAGCTCTCTCTTTCTCTAGGGTAGTGGGAGAGGTAAAAACAGTTTTGGTCTTACTGTCTGAAGAAATCCTCTCAAAACCCAAACCTAGAGCTACCCCTGCTCTGTCAGCACACAACTTGGTCTTGGCCAAGAGCAAATCCATTCTACCCTTTCCCTCAGTGCATTTATTAACCACGGAAAGAAGGTATTCATTTTCTGACATGAGGTTTTCAGCTCGCTCTCTAACAGTGCCTAGTTGGTCCTTAAGGGTGATGCAAGTGTCACAAACAGGTTGCACATCCTTAGAACTATCGGCTCTCTCCAATCTAGCCTCTAAATCATGAACATACTTGTCACGTAAATTAATGCTTTCGCGTAATAAAGAACAGTTCATGCATTCAATAATATCATGAGGTCTAGAATCCACCTCCAAAAGCTGCTTCTGTGCAGTCTCAAGCTCAGATAGAGTTTGAGCATGAACAGAACGCAACTGAGCAAGCCCACCCATGACAGTGGTACAAGAATCACATTCAGCATCATTAACTTTAGACTTAAGCATGGCATATTCAGTAGAAACAAATTCTAGCCTAAGTCTAAGGTCTTTTTTTCTCTAGCGGCTTGCACAAGTAATCTATCCTGACCAAGAACTACTTCATTCAGCTCATCTAATTTAATTAATAGCTGGTCAGATGATAAAAGTACCTCAGATGAGTCAAGCTCATCGCCACTGTGATCGCTGTCGGCCATGAAGCAAAGGCCGGTGAAGTCTCGTCCTTTCTTGTCCTTTTTGTCCTCCTTCTTTGGGGACTCCTCCTCCTCAGAGCTCGACTCCTCAGTTGAGGAAGTGTCGATGTCACTGAGAGCAGCAACAAAAGCCCTGGAAGCGGCTTTGGCTACTTTCTTAGCCATCTTGCCGCGCTTACCCTTCACAAAGGGCTTCCTCTCCTTTTTGTGGTATTTGGGGCGCTCACTCTCATCTCTCTTCTTGAGCTTGGGGCAATTAGCCTTGATGTGAGAAGTGTCGCCACACTCAAAACAACCACTAAACCCACTTCTCCTCTGATCCCGTCTCTCATGGTGAAAGCGGGTGAACCTCCGGGCAATGAGAGCAAGCTCATCATCATCTAGAGTATCCACCTGCTCCTTTGTGACGGAGACCAGGGAGGACAAAGCAAAACCATCTACAAGAACACAAGTGCCAGATGTGCTTGGTTCTGCAGTGGTGCCACGACTAGTGCTAGAAACCAATGTCAATGGCTGTGGCAAAGAGCTTCTGTGCACTACAAGAGATGCCTTGTCAATCTCTGTGGACTTCAGCTTGCTGAAGAGCTCATCACAGGTCAATGTGTCATAACCTGCAGACTCCTCAATGCTGGATATCTTCACTTCCCATATGCTACTGTCAAGAGCATAGAGAAGCTTGATAGCCCTATCATGGTCATTGTAAGCAAGCGTCCCGTTGGATCGCAAGTTACTCACTATCGCATCAAAGCGAGAAAACATGGCATCTATAGATTCACCAGGTGCCTGCACAAACAGCTGATACTGTTGATTGTATGTGCTTTGGCGCCTGGCCTTAATCTGCGTAGAGCTCTCATGAAAAATAGTGAGTGTTGTCCAGATTTCCCTAGCAGTCCTAAGGTGCTGCACCCTATCAAACTCACTCCGGCTCAAACCAATGAACAGTATATTCCTAGCCTTGGAGTTGGCATTATACTGATCTTTTTCTGTTTGAGTGGTGCGAGTATTAGGGATGGAGTATTGTGAGTCCACAATCTCCCAAATTGCATTTCCTTGGCTTAACAAGTAAGCCTCCATGCGCACCTTCCAGTATGCAAAATCTGTCCCATCGAACAGAGGAATTTTACTGCCTCTATCCATGTCGCCAACAGATCATAAAACCGGTTAAGGTCAACTGGTGATCTTAACCTGCTCTGATACCAATTGTTGGACCGGAAACGGCGACCAGAGGGGGGGTGAATGGGAGCTTTTAAAATTTCGGGCTAAAAACTAGCCTTCGGTTTCAGTTCTGTCTTCTGCGGAACAGGCTTCGAACACTACCTTCGGAGGTCTGGTTCGAAGGTGCTTTGATAGCTCCGAACACAGCCTTCGCAGGTCCAAAAGTTCGAAGCCAAGAAGACTTCGCTCCACTTACAACCCTCGAAAATCTACTCTGCTAAGTCAGTGCAGGCTCCGCACACAGGGTGCTTCGAGCAGTCTTCGCAAGAGTGGACACCCCACTGAGGACTTCGACCAAGTAGTTGGCAGTAGCAACTAGTGCTGGGCTTCGTACACGATGGTCTAAACTCACACTAACAGACTTCGCTAGGTACACAGACACGATAAAATCACGGGCTTCGATCAGGGCTTCGCTAGTAAGCAGCGAGGTCTCGCCTCCTGTTACACAGAGCGACAGCACACTGAAAAACACACTTCGCCTAGACAGGCTTCGGTGCACTATAACTAGCGAGGTATGTAACACGAGCTCAAGCAAAAAGCACACAGAAGCAGGGCTTCGCCGCTTGAACAAGGAACACAGAAAATGAACTCTCTGGATGAAATACAATGAAGTGTGTGGCTACAGGAGCTCAACAGTAAATGCTCAAAGTGTTAAATGTTACCTACCGAGCCCCCATATTTATAGCCCACAGTTCACCCAAAGGAATTGACTACTTTACCCCTAGGGTTTACAAAGGTTTTGTCTCTACAGAACTGAGGGGTACAAAAGGTAGTCAACTTTATTGGAGGCTTCTCTGTCAGCCTTTGCAGAGGGGACATCGCCAGTTTTTTGCAGAGCAGACACTGTCAAACTTGCAGCCTTTAACCTTTCCGAAGCCCCCCTTCGCACGCGAGGGGTGCGGTAGCTTCGGTGAGAAGCCTTGAGCCAGATGGCCTTCGCTTCACTGAAGTCCAGCTTTCGATACAGTGACGGTTTTGAGCCGAAGCTGTCAAAGCCCTTGGGCCTTCGCACCAACACCTCCGGAGTGGACCACCACGGCTTCGCAGCTTCCGCCCAGCTCGAACTCCGTCAATCCGTGTACCGAAGCCATGCATGGTCGAAGTACCACAAGACAACCACACTCTGAAGCCCCACCTTCGGAGTACCACCCTTCGAAGTCCCTCCTTCGTCCAAGGCCTCCGCACGAAGCATTCCATGAGCCCTTCGTCGTAGTGTCTCTCCCCGAGCACACTCCTCGACGAGCCTCACCCGGACCATGCCTTCGATGCACCTCGACTTCTGAGACCTTCGTCGGGTACCTTCGAATGTCTCCCTCTAGAGCACTCTTCGAACTCCTTGCCTCCGCAGAGGACTTGATCCATCCAACTCCGAAGTCACTCCATTCGGAGTACTTTCGAAGTGCCTCACCTCCGAGGACTTTGTCTCGGAGTACCTTCACCCGAAGCCACGCTCCGCACTTACTGCCTTCACCTGGCACGCCTCGACCCGAGGACCGACCCAGACCCCTTCGCAGCCACCGTGACGGAGCTCCCCGCTCCCCTGGCATCAAGCCTCCCGCTTGACCCAGGTTCACCTGCCGCGAACCTGTCCATCGCCTCCGAAGTCCCTGCGCACCACCGACAAACAGACAAGTGTGTCCAGTACTCCGGAGACCTCTCCGGGTTAGCAACCTCCGGCACACACTCCGGTGTACCGCCCAAAGTACCGAAGCCTTCGGTACACACCCAGTCATCGTGTACTGTCGGACCCCTCCGACAAGCACACTCCGCTGCCACAGCTGCAGCAACCAACCACCGAACACCCTTCGGTGAAACCACCTCCGAACACCCTTCGGAGGTACAACCTCCGAACCCCCTTCGGAGGTACCCCTTCGAACAGAGGTTAAAAGTCTGTCAATCACTCATCACAAATACTGAAACCAACCCTTGGTTTCTCAGTTTACTACTCTACCTCCACCCTTATGTTGCATCATCTTATTAAGTTTGCTAAACACCTATAGACTTATGAAAATGATAGAATGCTTAGAACTGTAGTTATCCCTATGAAAGACAAATTTCTAAAGTACTGGAGGGACATACCATTACTTTATTCCATTGCATTCATATTAGATCCTAGAGCTAAATTGAAACATTTCTATAGTGTGCTTAGGTTGTTATCTTCTCTTACTGGTACTGATTATTCTGCATATTTAACTGAGGTCAGAGCACATCTCCATACACTTTATAACACATATGATAACAAGTTTGGTGCTATAAGATTGCAGAGACCATCAGAGGCAGACAGTACTGGTAAGAAATTCACTGCTTGGGATTTTATTTTGGATGATGATCCAGATTCTGGTTCTGGTTCTGGTATGCCTTTCTCCTCTTCCACCCCTTCCACTATGTCCACAAGAACCTCTGCCACATCACTTTTGCATGCTACCAGCAATCCTGTTCCTGGTACTGGTATAGGAACTGAACTTTCACACTATTTGGATAGTGATCTAGTCAATCAACAATATGATGATAATTTCAACTGTTTGAACTGGTGGCAGGACCATAAACTGTCCTTTCCAGTTCTTTGCATCTTAGCTAGAGATGTTATATCTGTGCCTGTTTCTACTGTTTCATCTGAATCTGCATTTAGTCTTTGTGGCAGAGTCATAGAAGAGCGACGACGACGTTTAACTCCTGAAATGGTAGAGATTCTATCATGTGTCAAGGATTGGGAAGCCTCTGAAAAGAGGATTCAAACATTGGTGGACGACAAGGAATCGAAGGAACTTCAATTGAAATTTGATAATCTTTATCTTGATGCTGATTCTGATGAGTTGTAAACTTGTAATGTGTGTTTGTGTGAACTTGTAATGCCTTGGACTGGATGTAAACTTTGATACTGATGTGAAATAATCTAATTGAGCTGGGCTGCACTCTTTTTCCCTATCTAGGGTTTCTCACGAGGTGTGAGTTTTACCTAGATAGGTTTTTAATGAGGCAGCCATTGCACCAGCTCAAACTTGTTTAAAGTTGTGTTGGTTTGATTTCTGTTTTGCAATTCTCATGTGAAATGTTCTGAACTGTAAATTTTTCAAAATTTTGTTATAAATTTTGAATTTTGAAGTTGGAAATCGTCTCAGATAGTCAGATTGTGAATTCTGTTATGTATTTTTATGAAATCTAAATTTTTGCAAGATTAATGCCTGGGCCGGCACTAGCCTATTGGGCCGATAGTGCCATAGTGCCAGCCCGGCACTATTAATTAGCCTTAGTGCCGTGCCTGGGCCACAACCTTAGCACGCCAGGCCGACACGGCACGGCACGAATAAGGTGTAGTGCCTAATCGGGTCGTGCCTATTCGAGTCGTGCCTAACCGTGTTAGGGCCGTACTAGTGCCGGGCCGCCCATCTGGCCACCTATAGATGGATCCTCGTTTGATCAGTCTCCGACAGTGCAGTGACTGAACAATGCAGAGGAAGTTTCAAGGTGATGGCTCATCTGACCTGCTGAGGATTTTTGCTGTCGCTGCCGCTGCTGCTTCACAAAGGGGGTTTGCATGAACTTGCTGTTTTCTTCCAGGATCAACTGCTAACAGGTATGTTCATAACTGCGTTTTGCGTAGCTCTCGTTTCGAGTTTTCAACTCCTCTCACCGTCTGCTCAAGATCAACCTTGTTCTTTCTTCCTACTTTTCGATTTCTCCAAGAAATTAGCCGATCGTCCTGAGCAACTCAGGACAGTAAGCATGTTTTTTAGAAGAGCGGAATTAGATTCAGAAATGCGCACTAGCAACAGCAAGAGGGTTGCAAAGTATTCAGTGTTCCTTCTCTCTCAGCGCCTATAATTATGTGCCACTTTTTAGCGGGCACACGGAAACATCATCTTAGCTGGGCTGCTGCCGTGCTGCGCCTGTGTAGGGCATGCTGCGAGGAAAAGGACCGAGAGGAAAACTACACGCAAGGACCAAAGTTGGCGCGCACGCGTGCGTCCGTGTACACACATGCTGGGAAAAAAAACAAGCGTGATAGCTACCAAGCCTATAACACATTGCCAACATTGCCTCCGTATTGTCTGATGAACCGAGCAGATTACAAAAATGATAAAGCTAAGCTCTTCCTTAATGCCCAACTGCCCAAGTGGCGAAGGGGGGATACTGTCCTTCACTCTGACTGCCGCTCTGTGGTATGTATGGTACCACCAGCAGGCACAGCGAGGGGAAGCGGGGGAGAGGAGGAGGAGGTGGTGGTGGGGCTCGTCATTACAGCCTTTTCCCTGGGCGCGGCACGGCACAGCTCACTCCAGCAGCAGCAGCAGCTAGTGGCGGCGCTACGCCATGGCAGAGGAGAAGAAGAAGAAGGAGAAGGAGAAGGAGAAGGAGAAGGAGAAGGAGAAGGAGAAGGAGAAGAAGAAGAAGAAGGCGGCAGGCGGCACGGGGGAGGCGCACTTCAAGCCGTGCGGCGAGGTGAAGGGCGTCCGGTTCGGCGGGCAGTTCATCGTGAAGTCGTTCACGGTGCGGCGAGCGTCGCCGCTGGAGCTGCTGCGGTTGCTGGACATCCCGCCGTCGTACCTGAGCGAGTGCCAGAGCCTGCCTTTCCCGTCGACCACCGTGTACATGCCGACCAGCTTCACCATCCTGGCGCACCAGGCGTGGCACACGCTCACGCTCGGCCTGGGCACCAAGAAGTCCAAGGCGGTGCTCTTCGTGTTCGAGTCCGAGGGCATGAAGGCCGCCGTGGACCAGCTCTGGCCGGCGATGATCCCGCTCGGGGACGTCAACAAGAAGCTCATCCGCGGCCTCACCGGCAGCGAGATGGCACGGTTCAAGTTCAGGAAGGGCTGCCTCACCATCTACGTCTACGCCGTCCGCCGGCTGGGCGCCGCCGGCTTCATGTGCGCCGACGACCTCAGGAGGATACTTCAGTCGGTGGTTGAGCTCAAGGATTTCTTGGATCATACCGCCATGCTCTCCATGCCCAGCCAGAAGAGCATCACCTTGCAGTCCCGGGTCGCAGTGGCTCACTGATCCAACAGCATCTCCGATCGACGAGACTACCAGTCACGGGAGCCCTGAGCTCTGATCGTTTCATCAGGGCAGGTACTCCTGGTTTGCAATCTGCAGAGGAGTGTTATTATTTTGGGTTCAATTGGTTTATTCCAGTGTCGGTGTTCACCATTCCTCTGCTGAGAGCAAGCGCGCTGTATAGATCTACTGAGCAAATCTTTCAAGGATAGGTTTTTGTTTCAAAGCATTTTTTCCTCCAAGATCTTACACTGTGGTATACTGTTGTCCCTGAAATAATAATCCATCGATGAAGCCATCTGTTATTTCGGCGACATTTTCTGGTCGGATGTACATCACTCGTTGCTACAGTTATGCTATTGTACAGCTCTCCAAATTCTTCTTCTTCCTCCATGTACACCCATTATTTGGCCAGAATTACAAGAAAATTTTCTTTGAACTGCAAGTTGCAGGATGTTTCTTTCTGAAGTGTTGTTATTAGAGATTGAGCTATCCAGAGAGGAAAGTGAACACTACAGTACCGAATCTGGGACTGGGAGAAAGGTGATGCTAACATCTGTTTATGTGGGACGTAGCCATCATGCAGCTGATTGAAAAGGAGAACGTTTGCTCTCCTTTTACCTGTATGTCACTCAGGCCCATTTATTATATGGATGCTAATGCAAAGATTATTTTGACCAAGAACGGGTCCTGCAGAGTACATGCCTCCAGATTGTGCATTTTTCACTTGGAAATACAGCTGCAGGCCAGCAGCACACACCCCCCGAAAGGACAGATGGGTGTTGGTCATGATCATTGGAGGAGTTAAAAAAGTTTGTTGCGCAGGGACACTCGTTTCAGTGACATGATACCAAGTGGTTGAGCTGCATGGGCCACCCCGCTTACGGCCTGAATCATTAAGAACAAAAGCCATCTCATCTATCTTGCACAACAGTGCCGCGGACCGCGGTGCAGAAGGACAGTGCATGCATGAGTGCAGGCCCTTGCTGTGTGACCCCTGCTGCACTGCATTTTCTAGCTAGATCTATAGCTGAGTACTCTCTTCAGTAGTTTAGTGTCATTGTTAACTGGTTCATCAGGTACAAGCTTCAATGGAAGAACTTGTGCAGCTGCCATACTCCTAATTAAAAGGGCGAACGATTGCTCTCGGCCATGCATCAAATGCGTGACTACACATGTGCCCTAAATCTAGGCTTCAAGTTAGACAAGTAGCTGGTTATATATACCTTCTAGATGGGGTTTAATTTGCTCGTTTTATAGCAAATTTAAGCCATGCGGTCACATGTTGCCATTCTGCCATGCCTCCTTGTTGCCGTGCTGCCATGACTCTACATGTGCAGCCTCTCTCTCTTTTTTTTTTGACACGCCGGAGCTATATACCGCTGTACCGGGGGAAAAAAAAAAGAGGGGACACCTGCACGGCATGCCTGCCTTGCCAGCCAGCCAGGCACCTCCGAATCTTGACGCCGATGGCTAGCTAGCTCCTCCAATTACGCCGCCGGGGCCCAAGCCGACTTTATGCGCTCACGTGAGTGGCGGTGCAGAGGGCACGCACGCGGTTGGTTTGGCACATCGTAATTTCTATTTTGTCAGAGCTATACAATTAGTTTTGTAATTAAAACAATATTGATATACTAGATGTAATTTTAGCTCCTCTCATTTAGAAGTCTGAACGTCTCTGCAACTGCCCGTGACTTAATTCATCTAAACCGTTCTTCGTAGATCCGATGATGTGCAGCTTCCTCCGCTGTTACAAAGATGAGTCCCACCAAACAAAATCTTTCTTTACCGTCCATCAAATCTTGATCCGAGTGAGATGATCTGAAATCCGCGCGCACTGCAATTCTGCGAATCGCAATGCATTTCTTGCCTCCCTGTTGCCACGCTGCCCTGCACGACAGTTCTGGAACGAGCAACGGGACCGTGGTTATCTAGGCCGTTGCACATAGGATTCGAATCGACCGGCTTCGATTCTATTTAGAATCTATGATCGGGAGGCATGAGAGAACGGAGGATGGATAGCGGTGGCCGGTACAGCCAACTATTATTACTCGCGTCCAGGCTTTATGGATCTCTTTTTCACCTTGCTTTCACTTTTCGTTTTAAAAGATTTTTGTTGGATTTTCCTGGGACCCGTCGGCGGCACCAACATATTCACCCAATCGCCGCAGCCGAGAGTGCCGGAAGCTGGGTTTTTAGCAGAGGAATTTTGAGTAGAATTTTTGTAATATCTAGATTTTACTTTAAGTAATTTTGGTTTTGGGTTTGGTTCTATACGTGAAAACCGAAAAATTGTTTACTTTTTAGAATTTTTAATCTTTGCATCGTTGCGGACGAATATCGATTCTCGACAGGGCCACCGCGAGGTGGGGCGTGGCAGGCCGGGGCGCGACGGAACGAGCTGGCGCTACGGTGGAGCAGGGTGGGATGGCGTGCGGCCAGGCGTGGGACGACGCCGCGACGGGATGGGTCGGCGCCACGTCGGGTCGGTCCGACGCACAGCGAAATGGGATGTGAAATGGGAAATGGTATACCGTATCTTATTAGAATTTTAGTTGAGCATGTAGGAATGAAAGCAGTATCTAGGTAGTGTTTGATTTGGTGTATGACGAGGAATAGAATGGGATGAAACCATTTCATTCCGTTTCTCGGGAGAAACAAACACTACCTTAAGTCGTATCACAGAAATCCCGTTACATACAGCTTTTAAACAAGTTCGGTCGGGTGACTTATACAGACATACATATGTGTGTATGATGGTGATCAATCACGGCCCAGTTCACTAGTAAATCCAATCCAGCCCAGACGACAAAGGCGACAGCCATCGCCACTGGGCTCCACCTTCTCGGTGGCCCACCGAACCGCACCGCGCCGCCGCGCGTGTTCAAAATTCGAACCGCACCCGTCGACGGCCTCCTTCCTAACGGTCGTCGTCTTCCACCTCCTCGTCTCTCCGCGAACACCAACGCTGTCGCTCAGAGTCCAAACTCCTCGCCCCCTCGCCTGCGCCTCCTCCGCTAACCTGATTCTCTCCACCATGGCGACCGCAGCTGGCCCCGACCCTGCCTCAGTCGCCTCCTCACAGCCCGTGCGCGTTGTGCTGCGGTGTGCGCCCGTTCCTCCCGTCAGAGGCGAGCTCCGCGGCGACGCCGTGCGTAAGGCGCCTCGGAAGCCACACCAGCGGCGAGGTCACCGTCCAGATCAAGGACCAATACACTAGGTTTGCCTCATCTATCTTCCTTTCTGTCTACGGATTAGGGGTACACAGAGTTGCCCTTTGTGCTACCTGCGGCAATTACGTTGAATTCCCGACATTCCTCGGCTCCCCTTTCGAGAGTTTACATAAAATCGCAGGCTTAGCTGAGGAGGATTACTACTTCTCTATCTGTCATAGTTTGCCTGAGAATTGGTTGCAAGTTGTTCCTCCATTAGTAATGATACAGACGTTGATCTGTTAGGCGTCCTTTCCTGCTTTTCTCATGATCCTTGCTTTGGTAACACTGGTTCCACAGCCGGAACGAGTGCTACAAGCTGGACTCGTTCTTCGGCCAAGAGACCCGTGTCTGCCAGATATTCGATCAGGAGGTCAGCGCCGTGATCCCGGGTATCTTCGACGGGACCAACGCCACGGTCTTCGCCTATGGGGCGACCGGCAGTGGCAAGACCTACACGATGCAGGTGCCCATTCTTCTTCTCGCCGGCGATCTGTTTGACGAAATGCCGCTGCGGGGGGTGTCAAACTTACGACTGATACTGGCGAAATCTGGTTGCTGCGGTGCAGGGCACGGAGGATTTGCCGGGGCTCATCCCCTTGGCGGTTTCGACCGTCCTGGCGCTCTGCACCGGCACATGGTGCTCCGTGGAGATCTCATACTACGAGGTGTACATGGAGCGGTGCTATGACTTGCTCGAGCCCAAGGCAAGAGAGATCATGGCATTGGATGACAAAGATGGAAACATGAAGCTAAAGGGCTTGGCCTGGGTAATGTGCTGGGGCTTCGTGATGCTTACTTGTGTTTTCTTGGAATGCAACATTGATTGTGTAGTCTTCTTACTTTCGTTTTCCTGATGGTTGAAGGTTCCTGTGCGATCCATGGAGGAATTCCATGAGATCTACTCTATAGGAGTGCAGAGGAGAAAGGTCGCGCATACAGGCCTCAACGATGTTTCAAGTAGGAGCCACGCTTTGTTGACGATCAGAGTTAGTACTGATGTTGTCAAAGGGAAGCTTAGCCTCATCGATTTGGCTGGTAATTCTCCTGGAACGACTTGCATATACTTGAGACTCACATTTCCTGTTTGAGACCATGCTGTGCTGGATTTACATTTCCAGGCAATGAGGACAACCGGAGGACTTGCAATGAGGGGATCAGGCTACAAGAAAGTGCCAAGATCAACCAGTCACTCTTTGCATTGTCTAATGTCATTTCGGCTCTTAACATGAAAGCGACGCGCATACCCTACAGAGAGAGTAAATTGACACGCATCCTACAAGATTCTCTAGGGGGCAATAGCCACGCTGTCATGATAGCATGCCTTGTGAGCTTTCCTTAAACTTACTCTAGATATCTTCTTCTAGGGTATGTACTGATCGTTTTTTTCCTTTTGTTTCAGAATCCCATGGAATACCAGGAGGCAGTCCACACAGTAAGCTTGGCTGCTCGTTCACGACATATTGTGAACTACATGAGTTCAGCAAGCAAGCAAGGGACACCTAAAGATAAGGTTGACATGGAAGCCAAACTGCGAGTTTGGTTGGAATCCAAGGGGAAAGAAAAGAGTACACAAAGAATGGATGGGTTTCTCTCCCCAAATGCAAGCAAGACTCCTTTATCCATGAGCCATATGAAGAAATCAGCATCTGTCAGGGTTCCTGGTAGAGTTAAAGCAATGGATCAGGATGGTAGTAAAATCAAGAAGTTAGTCTATCTACCCTCTAAACATTAACTCCACATGAATCAAATGGAAAAAAGCAAGAAATTCATTCTTTTTCTTCTGTTGCACAGGGTGCTTTTTGACTCATCGGCCCGTATTCCAGCTGAAAACTTGCCCAGAGTGGGCACACAAGATGAAGTAAATACAACAAAGAAAGGTATGTTTTTGGGAAACAAGCAGAAGAATGTATGTCTGTACTTAGAGAGGTTCCAGTGTGTATAAAAGTTCAATAACCCAGAAAATTGATTGCAAAGATATGATAAAAGAAAGATCTAGTCAGTAATCATGCACAAGTTTGAATATGCTTGTCTAAGGTGTATAGAATATTGTGCAGTGGTGCCTCCTTCGTTAACTCCAATCAAAGACGACAAAGCTGGATCTTCTCTTAGGAAGGCACTTTCCCCAATTTCTTCAAACATGGCACCTCAAAAGCATCCAATAGTTGATGATGGCAATTGCTCTTTTATGTTGGAACCAAAAACTCCCATGGGATCATATCACATACTTGAGAAGGTTCCAGGTGCTACGCCGCTTGATAAATTTAATGCGCTGGGCTCTAGCCTGAAGGTCTGCATTACTGCCATTCTTGTTTTCATGTATCAGAAAAATACTCTAGTCTGATATTGATCTCTGAATAATTATCTTATGCAGGAATCTCTTATTCAGCCATACCTTGACTTGTTAAATGTTGCAAGCAAGTATGTGCGATAAGTTTTCTATTGGTTTTCTTTCTTTACTTCGATGACTTATAGCCCATATTTGGTATGCTTTCAGTTCTGATTATTCACTCTGTTTATCTGTGGATGCAGGGAAGAGCTACAACAGTTGAAAGTATGTTCCTTGCTTCTTATCATATAATCTGATACTAGTATAGACGGCTTTCCCCGATTAATTTTTTCTTTGTTAGGGAATTGGTGAAAGGAGAGCAGAGTACATTCTTGAGCTTCGAGAGGATTCACCCAGGCCATTTAAATCTGTAAGATTTATAGACTACTAAAAGGCAATCCTGACAGTCAAGATCATTGGTTACCTTCTGACACATTTTGATTTGCCAGCTTTCAGATTTGGGAAGGATGGGTCTATCATCAAAGCAGGTAACCTCTAGCCCCTTTTTTTCTCTAGCTCATTATCTTATCCCTTCTTTTGTGTACATCAGTAACCGCTCTTGACTTGTTCGTTTTTGTCGCACCCAATAGATACAGGACATTTTACGCAAAACAGCCACTGGAATCTTCAAATGATCACCAGAATGGACGTGACACTACCACGTAGGAGATGCTGATTTATATTAGCAGACGGATTGTTGTGGGTTATGACTTGTGATGACCGGCCAGGACTGCCGCCGAATCAAGTTAACTCCCTCCTGTATTGTTGACTTTAAGCAATGCGTAGATGGTGTGCCATTCACCATTCTTTCGGTGTGATGTAGCTGTGTATTGCCTGCTTCTGATGTTGTACTTCAAATGGAGCAACCCCATTGCTCCTCTTTGATGCAAGTTTTCTCCGCGAAACCTTTTTTTATCTGAGCAAATCCGTTCTACTGAACCTATGCATTTCTTCTGTTATCGACGAGCAGCATGAAGTGCGTTTTTTTTTTTGGTACCTCGAGCAGGAAGTGAACTGTTTCCATGTTTCGTGAATTCGAGCGCCAATGTAGTAGCTCTTTGTTGCAGTTTGCCAGTTTTTATACTAGAAACTGCATTTTGTTTGAGGTAATCCTTTCTGCTGAACTCATATCGTACAAGCAGCAGAAATTAAAGATGTGTCAGGACTGGTATACACTACCAGCGCTGTAAGAAGACTAATTAAGTAGTTGTAACCATAACAGAATTTTAATAGAATTTTAGAACCTTCAAGATCAATAGGAGTTTTAGAATCCTCACAGCTGGCAACAACTAAGTATGAGTTGTATTGAGTCTGTTGAATTGTTAAGAGAATTACCCCAAGACATTGTGCCTATATAAGCAATGTACCTTGGAGGAATAAAGGTGTGAAAGAACTTCAGGCTAGCCCTGTTCCCTGCCTTGCCGGCGCCAGCCAAAACGGCTCCCTCGCGCCAGGGTGTTCATCCACCAAAGTCTCACAAATATCATCTCCGTTCTAGAATTGTCATGCATCCATCTATCCTCTCACAAACTTGTGACAATTTGGTATCAGAGCATGGTTCATTCACCATGCCTGCTGCTGGCTTGAGTTTGGGGAAGGAAGCGGCTTCTTCGGGTGATGATCTCAACAAGAGATTGGATCGACTGGAAGAGCTTGTTCGCAACATTGCTGGTGACCTCCAAGACATCAAGCAACAGGTATCTTCTGGAATTCCTCCAATCAAGCAATGGTATCATCGTATTCACTTATTGCCCAACACTGCAGCAGTAGTAGTGCGCCCCTACAGGTATGCATATACCCAGAAAGAAGAAATAGAGTGGCAATGCAATGAGTTACTACAACTTGGTGTCATTCGACCAAGTGAATCAGCATTTTCTGCTCCAGTTCTTCTTGTCAAAAAACATGATGGTACTTGGAGAATGTGTATTGACTACCGAGGTCTCAACAACAAAACGATCAAGGACAAATTTCCAATACCAGTTGTTGAAGAATTATTGGATGAACTCAGGGGAGCATCATTCTTTACTAAGCTTGATCTGCGTTAAGGTTATCACCAAGTGTGCATGCATCCAGAGGACATTGAGAAAACGACATTCAGAGCGCATCAAGGCCTATTTGAATTTCTGGTCATGCCGTTTGGTTTGACAAACGCCCCAGCCACATTTCAAGCACTTATGAATGAGGTCCTGCAACCCTTTCTTCGTCGGTTCGTCCTTGTATTTTTTGATGATATATTGATTTACAGCACTTCCTGGTCGAAGCATTTGCGCATGTTCGTCTGGTATTTGAAAAATTGCAGGAACATCAACTGTTTTTCAAACGATCCAAGTGTTCCTTTGGTGAGACCCAGGTTGCCTATCTTGGACATGTCATTTCTGCATCTGGTCTTGCTATGGACAGCAGTAAAGTCCAGTCAGCTTTATCCTGGTTGGTTCCTACTTCAGTTAAAGCAGTGTGGGCATTTCTTGGTCTAGCCGACTATTATCGTCGTTTTATCAGGAACTTTGGAATCATTGCTGCACCTATAACCAAACTCCTTTGCAAGGAACACTTCAAGTGGTCCACTGAAGCAGAAAATGCATTTCACTCGTTGCAGAATGCCTTAACAATAGCCCATGTTCTCCATTTACCAGCATTCGACAGAGAATTTATAGTTGAATGTGATGCTTCTGGGGCAGGCATCGGAGCAGTACTTCATCAAGGGGAAGGTGTTGTAGCTTTCTTTAGCAAACAGTTGGCATTATGACATATTGGGTTGGCGGCTTATGAGTGCGAAATTATGGGCCTGGTTCAAGCAGTTCGTCATTGGAAGTCATATCTTTGGGAGCAATCATTCATTGTTCCTACAGATCATGTTAGCCTTAAATACTTGCTATACCATCGACTGTCCTCAATTCCACAACACCAGTGGGTCAGTAAATTGTTTGTCTATGACTTCAAAGTGGAGTACAAACCAGGAGCCAACAACACTGTTGTAGACGCCTTGTCTCGCAGGGATACCAGTGATCAGGCATCCATTTTTGCTCTGTCATCGCCTTCCTTTCAGTTGCTTGATGATCTACGCTCTGAATTGGAGGTCAATCAGACTCTGAGCATGCTCAAGCAAGAAGTTTGTTGGACCGGAAACGGCGACCAGAGGGGGGGTGAATGGGAGCTTTTAAAATTTCTGGCTAAAAATTTAGCCTTCGGGTCTGTTCTGTCTTCTGCGGAACAGGCTTCGAACACAACCTTCGAAGGTCTGGTTCGGAAGTACTTCGACACCTTCGAACACAGGCTTCGGAGGAGCAAAAGTTCGAAGCCAAGAAGACTTCGCTCCACTTACAACCCTCGAAAATCTACTCTGCTAAGTCAGTGCAGGCTCCGCACACAGGGTGCTTCGAGCAAACTTCGCACTTCACCCTTCGCAAGAGTGGACAGCCCTCTAAGGACTTCGACCAAGTACTTGGCGACAGCAACGGGTGCTGGGCTTCGTACCCGAAGGTCTACACGCACACAAAACGGACCACGCTAAGGGCTTCGACACAAGAAGCACAACGGGAAAAGATCAGGGCTTCGCTAGTAAGCAGCGAGGTCTTGCCTCGTGTTACACAGAGCGACAGCACACTGACAAAACACACTTCGCACGAAAAACAACCTTCGCCTCAACAGGCTTCGGTGCACTAAACTAGCGAAGTATGCACTACGAGCTCAAGCACAAGCACAAAACAAACAGGGCTTCGCCGCTTGAACAAGGAACACTGAAAAAGAACTCAGGATGTATTCAAACGAAGTGTGGCTACAGGAGCTCAACAGTAAATGCTCAAAGTGTTAAATGTTACCTACCGAGCCCCCATATTTATAGCCCACGGATTCATCCTAAGGAAGTGACTACTTTACCCCTAGGGTTTACATCCATTTTGTCTCTACAGAACTAAAGGGTACAAAAGGTAGTCCACCTTTATTTTGGAGGCTTCTCTGTCAGCTGCAGAGGGGACAGTGTCAGCCTTTTTCAGAACAGACAGTGTCAGCCTTTACAGAGTTGACTTCTGGAACCTCCCTTCGCACGCGAGGGGTGCGGAAGCTTCGGCGAGAAGCCTGCAGCCTGTTGGCCTTCGCTCCGCCGAAGAAGACCTTCGATACAGTGACGGTTTTGAGCCGAAGCCGTCAAAGCCCTTGAGCCTTCGCACCACCACCTCCGGAGTGGATCACCACGGCTTCGCAGCTACTCCGAGCTCGAACACCGTCCGTCCGTGTACCGAAGCCATGCATGGCCGAAGCACCTCAAGTCATCCTCACTCCGAAGCCCACCTTCGGAGTTCCACCCTTCGAAGTCCCTCCTTCGTCCAAGGCCTCCGCATGAAGCATTCCATGAGCACTTCGTCGCAGTGTCTCACTCCGAGCACACTCCTCGACGAGCCTCACCCGGACCATGCCTTCGATGCACCTCGACTTCTGAGACCTTCGTCGGGCCACCTTCGAGTGTCTCCCTCCGGAGCACACTCCGAACACCATGCCTCCGCAGAGGACTTAGTCCACCAACTCCGAAGTCACTCCATTCGGAGTACCTTCGAAGTGCCTCACCTCCGAGGACTTTGTCTCGGAGTACCTTCAGCCGGAGCCACGCTCCGCACTCTCTGCCTTCACCTGGCACGCCTCGACCCGAGGACCGACCCGGACCACCTTCGCAGCCACCGTGACGGAGCTCCCCGCTCCCTTGGCATCAAGCCACCCGCTTGACCCAAGTTCACCTGGCTCGAACCCTGTCCGTCGCCTCCGAAGTCCCTGCGCACCACAGACAAGCAAACAAGTGTATCCAGTACTCCGGAGACCTCTCCGGGTTAGCAACCTTCGGCACACACTCCGGTGTACCGCCCAAAGTACCGAAGCCATCGGTACGAACCCAGTCATTGCGTACTGTCGGACCCCTCCGACAGGTACACTCCGCTGCGCAGCTGCAGCAAGCAAACACCGAACACACTCCGGTGACACACCTCCGAACACCCTTCGGAGGTACCACCTCCGAAGCCCCTTCGGAGGTACCCTTCGAACAGAGGGTAAATAAACCTGTCAATCACTCATCACAAACACCGAAACCACCCTTGGTTTCTCAATCTCCCCCTTGATGAGTGCATTGACAACCAATTCCAGATTCAAGAAAAAAGAAAAGCTTTCAGCACACAAGTGACCATAAAAACTCAGAAAAGAGCCAAAGCATGTCACTTGATAAAAGAATTTTTCTCCCCCTTTCTCACATGAGTGAAAAGCCCCTTCGGCAATAAAAACTCCCCCTGAGTTGAGCAAATTTTTTCTCCCCCTTTATGTCAAAAATCTCTCCCCCTTTAGAAATAATGCCTTCTTGCAGCAGAGAACATAGCAAAATCTCTCCCCCTTTGGCAATGCAAGCATCAAGGAGCATTCAAAAGATGCAAAGCTGCGAAATGAATAGAATTGCAAAGACATATAATGCAAAAATATGCCAAAATTAGCACAAAAGATCATGTGCTCAGCTCAATTTAACAATCTGTGAAGCAAGATGATGGCATGTGATTTTGTCATTTTAAGATAAAAGCATCACCACTTAATCAAGGCAGCTAGACATGTGAAGGCAAGGACTGCGCAAAGCTAACAATTTCTACCCTAGACAGACAATTCTTGTTCAAAAGGAGCTGTGAAAGCAAGCTTGAGGAGCCATTAAATTTGTTGTTCTTTTCTTAATTGCCAGGGGTTATTTGTTTGTCCACCTTATACTTTCCAATCAGGCCAAGCCTAGGCAAGAAAGCCATCTGAAGCTTAAGGCGGTGATTTTGGCATACACTACACTATCCCAGTTCAGACCAATGTGCAATGGTAAGCAGTCTAGAATAGAGTAGTGCGACAAACAAACCCTCCTGGATCTTTTCATTTAAACCAGGCAAATCATGGATTTTTGATTTTGATGAATTAAATATTTTGATGAGAATCCATGAATAAAGAACACATTTTTCAAGTTGCATATTTTAGCATCCAAGGAACAGTGTCTTGCTGTCAAGTAGATAAAAGATAGCTAAAAGCAGTCCACCCTAAACAAGCTAGATACAAGATTATGCGGTGAGCAAGTTTTGATTTTTAGAAAATAAAACATCATGCACAATCAATGTTCCAGACATATTTCATAGAGCTGAGCTGTCATGATTTCTTTGAATTAAAAGCAGGCATATAATAGCAAAAGATGTAAGTGCAATTCCACACATAATGAGCATATGCAAGACAATTAAAATCAGCTCCCCCTCACAAAATGCCGTAGGGATGACAAATACCAAGTTCCCCACGCAAGTAAGCAAACCGAGAAGCATCGAGGGGTTTTGTAAAAATATCGGCAAGCTGGTGTTGGGTATCAACATATTGAAGTTCAATATCACCCTTCTCATTGTGATCTCTGAGAAAATGATACCGTACATCAATGTGTTTGGTTCTGGAGTGCTGAACCGGGTTGTTTGCAATACAAATGGCACTAGTGTTATCACAGAAAAGTGGAACACTCTTATAATCTAACCCGAAATCCCGCAAAGTGGAAACCATCCACAAAATCTGAGAGCAACAGCTAGCTGCAGCAACATATTCGGCCTCAGCCGTCGATTGTGCAACACTAGACTGTTTGCGGGAAGACCAGCAAACCAGAGACGTACCCAGAAAATGACAAGTACCAGAGGTACTCTTCCTATCAATTCTACACCCAGCAAAATCCGCATCAGAATAGCCTCTAAGACATAAAGATGAAGACGATGAATACCATATGCCAAATTCAAGGGTGTGCTTGAGATACCTTAAGATGCGCTTAACCGCTTGGCGGTGCGAAGCTCGTGGTGAAGCCTGAAAACGAGCGCACAGACATACTGCGAAGTGTATGTCCGGCCTCGTGGCAGTCAAGTAGAGGAGGGAGCCGATCATGCTTCGGAACTCCTTCTGATCTACGGCTTCTCCATCTTCGTCAGGGTCCAATGCTACAGATGTAGCCATTGGAGTGGCGAGGGGCTTCGCATCGGACATGTCGAACTTCTTGAGCAGGTCCTTGGTGTACTTTGTCTGGTGGACAAAAGTACCTTGTTTGCTTTGCTTGATTTGCAAACCAAGGAAAAAGGTGAGTTCACCCATCATCGACATTTCAAACTCCCTGCTCATGGTATCTGCAAACTCGGCAACCAAAGCATGAGAGGAGCCACCAAAGATGATATCATCCACATAAATCTGCACTAGAAGGAAATCTTTGCCATGCTTGAGAGTAAACAATGTTTTATCAACAGAGCCCATCAAATACCCTCGCTCAAGCAGAAAAGACTTAAGTCTATCATACCAAGCCCGAGGGGCCTGCTTGAGTCCATAAAGAGCCTTATGAAGTTTAAGGACTTTATGTGGGTACTTGGGGTTTTCAAAACCAGGGGGTTGTTTTACATAAACATCTTCACCTATGAAGCCATTAAGAAAAGCACTTTTGACATCCATTTGATAGAGTTTGAATCCCCGGGATGTTGCAAAGGCAAGCAAAATCCTAATGGCCTCAAGGCGAGCAACAGGTGCAAAAGTTTCAGTAAAATCAATCCCTTCTAGTTGAGAAAAGCCCTGAGCTACTAGTCTAGCCTTGTTTCTAACAATTGTTCCATCCTCCCCTTGTTTATTTTTGAAAATCCATTTAGTTCCAATGAAATGAACATTTGGTGGAGGATCAACTAAAGTCCAGACTTGGTTTCTTTCAAAATTCTCAAGCTCTTCATGCATGGCATTGATCCAACTAGAATCAGAAAGTGCATGACTAACATCTAAGGGCTCGAAAGAAGCAACAAAAGCAGCATTAGTAAAATGAGCGTGCGAACGTGTTACCCTTTGATCAAGCTCACCAATGATCTGCTCGGGAGGATGCATCCTTTGGACATGATGTGGAGCCTAGCGGCGGGATGCAGTCTCCCCCTCAACTTGTGCGTTGGAGTGGTCCAAGATGACCGATGTTGAGGTAGTCGCTTCGGGACCTCGTGCCGAAGTAGTAGAAGCGGGGTCAGCTTCGGGGGTTGATGTCGAGGGTAGTAGGGGATCATCCTCGAATTCTCCGGGATCTTCGTCTTCGAATAAGGTCTGCTCCATGTCGTGTTCATTTGCCTGTTCAAAAGCAGAACTAACAGAGGGGGTTGATTCATCAAAAGTCACATCACATGACTCGATGACAGTGTTAGTTTCCAAGTTATAAACACGATAAGAGTGACCATGAGTTGTATAACCCAAAAAGATCCCGTCAGAAGATCGCGACTCAAATTTATCCAAGTTACCACGTTTTAGGATAAAGCAGCGACAGCCAAAAACTCGAAGATGAGTAACCTTGGGCTGTCTCCCAAAACGCAGCTCATAAGATGTCAAATTCAAAATTGAGCGCAAGAAGATTCGGTTTGAGATGTAACATGCAGTGTTCATGGCCTCAGCCCAGAATTTTCTAGGAGTCCTATGCTCATCAAGCATCGTCCTAGCCATCTCAACCAAAGTGCGGTTTTTCCTCTCAACAACACCGTTCTGTTGAGGAACCCGCGGAGCAGAGAATTGATGTTCTATGCCATGCTCCATGCAAAATCAACAAAGAGACTATTTTTGAACTCGGTGCCATTATCGCTTCGAATGAATTTTAATGCACCTGGGAGTTCAGTGAAAAGTCTCAAAGCCAAGCTCCGAAAGTGTGAATACACTTCATCCTTGCTGGCAAGAAAGAAGACCCAAGAGTAGCGAGAGAAATCGTCGACAATAACAAGTACATACCACTTGCCGCCTAAAGAACTAACCCGAGAAGGACCTACAGTGTCCATATGGAGAAGTTCTCCGGGCTGTTCAGTCATCACTGTGGTGACTGGCGAATGCGAAGCGGCAATCATTTTACCATGTCGACAAGGAGCGCAAACTAAATTCTTCTCAAACTTGAGCTTGGGCAATCCTCGGATCAGGCCTAGGGCACTCAGACGAGCGAGCAACTCAAAGCTCATATGCCCTAGTCTCCTATGCCACTTCCAAAGCTCAGAGGTCGAATGTGCAACAAGGCAATGAGAAGAACCAGACGACTCTGAAAAATCAGCTCCAAAAACTCTCCCAACCCTAAAGATCTTACATACCACAACGCCATCAGAATTGAGCACTTGCGAAGTATCGCGATGAAATCGCACTTCGAAGCCCTCATCAAGCAACTGAGATACAGACAGCAAATTGTATCCCAGGTTCTCAACCAAAGCAACATCTTTGAGAGTGAAGTTCGAGTTAATTCTTACCACACCTTTACCTTTCACTCTACTCCTTCGATTGTTTCCGAAGGTGATATGTTCCCTTTGCTTGGTTGTGGTGAGGCTGGAGAACCAATTTGCATCTCCGGTCATGTGGCGCGAACAACCGGAGTCCATGATCCACGTGCCCTCCAAGCCTCGACCTGTCGCCTACACATGATAAGAACGCCTCGATCGCTCAGTGCTGGGGTGAGTAAAATAATGACGAGGCATCCAGCACTGAGTGACACGAGTAGTAGGCACAGTAAAAGTAGACGGTCTACGCACATAATAATCAGAATGATGCAAAGTGCGAGGTCTACCTACATGCAAAGAACGCAAAGCATGTCGAGGTCTCCTACTCTGACGAGGTACAAAGCTACTCGCCCGAGGTCTACCACCATATGGAACATGGTGAACACCTCGAGGAGCAAAACCTCTCCGAGAAGCACGAGGAGCCTCGAAAACAGGACGAGAGTAATACTCAGACTCATGCATACCTAAAGATGGGTAATGCATGTCCTGATAGCTCATCGCCTGTGCACGTCGCTCATCCTTGATGCGACGGAAACAGAAACCAACCAAATGACCCGCCCGCTGACAATAAGAACAATGAAACACTCTCCTGGGGGCACTCTCATGGGTCACAGGAGCAACTCTCACAGGCTCCCTGGTTTTCTTTTGAGTGGTTTTCTTGGGAGGATTTTTCTTGATAGGAGGTGTGGTTTTCTTTTGTGGATGGGTAGGCTTTTGGCTGGAGGGGTATCCAACAGAGCTCTCTCTTTCTCTAGGGTGGTAGGAGAGGTGAAAACAGTTTTGGTCTTACTGTCTGAAGCTATCCTCTCAAAACCCAAACCTAGAGCTACCCCGGCTCTATCAGCACACAACTTGGTCTTGGCCAAGAGCAAATCCATCCTACCCTTCCCTTCAGTGCATTTATTCACCACAGAAAGAAGGTATTCATTTTCGGACATGAGGTTCTCAGCCCGCTCTCTGACAGTGCCTAGCTGGTCCTTAAGGGTAATGCATGTGTCACACACAGGTTGCACATCCTTAGAACTACCGGCCCTCTCCAATCTAGCCTCCAAATCATGAACATGCTTATCGCGTAAAGAAATGCTATCGCGCAATAAAGAACAGTTCATGCATTCAATAATATCATGAGGTCTAGAATCCACCTCCAAAAGCTGCTTCTGTGCAGTCTCAAGCTCAGAAAGAGTTTGAGCATGTACAGAACGCAACTGAGCAAGCTCACTCATAACAACAGAACATGATTCACATTCAGCATCATCACACTTAGACTTAAGCATGGCATATTCAGTAGATACAGATTCTAGCCTAAGTCTAAGGTCTTTTCTTTCTCTAGCGGCTTGCACAAGCAATCTATCCTGACCTAGCACAACTTCATTCAGCTCATCTAATTTAATTAGAAGCTGGTCAGATGATAGGTTTACCTCAGATGAGTCAAGCTCATCGCCGCTGTGATCGCTGTCGGCCATGAAGCAAAGGCCGGTGAAGTCACGTCCCTTCTTGTCCTTCTTGTCCTCCTTTCTTGGGGACTCCTCCTCCTCAGAGCTCGACTCCTCAGTTGAGGACGTGTCGATGTCGCTGAGAGCAGCAACAAAAGCTCTGGAAGCGGCCTTGGCTACTTTCTTAGCCATCTTGCCGCGCTTGCCCTTCACAAAGGGCTTCCTCTCCTTCTTGTGGTATTTAGGGCGGTCACTCTCATCTCTCTTTTGACCTTGGGGCAATTGGCCTTTATGTGAGAGGTGTCGCCACATTCATAGCAGCCACTAAAACCACTTCTCCGCTGATCCCGTCTCTCATGATGAAAGCGGGTGAACCTCCGGGCAATGAGAGCAAGCTCGTCATCTGCTAGAGTATCCACCTGCTCCTTTGTGACGGAGACCAGGGAGGACAAAGCAAAACCATCTGCAAGAACACAAGTGCCAGATGTGCTTGGTTCTGCAGTGGTGCCACGGCTAGTGCTAGAAACCAATGCCAATGGCTGTGGCAAAGAGCTTCTGTGCACAGCAAGAGATGCCTTGGCAATCTCTGTGGACTTCAGCTTGCTAAAGAGTTCATCACAGGTTAGAGTGTCATAGCCTGTGGACTCCTCAATGCTGGATATCTTCACCTCCCATATGCTACGGTCAAGAGCATAGAGAAGCTTGATAGCCCTATCATGATCACTGTAAGCAAGCGTCCCGTTGGATCGCAAGTTACTCACTATAGCATCAAAGCGCGAAAACATGGCATCTATAGATTCACCAGGTGCCTGCACAAACAGCTGATACTGTTGGTTGTAGGTGCTTTGGCGCCTGGCCTTAATCTGAGTAGAGCCCTCATGATAAATAGTGAGCGTTGTCCAAATTTCCCTAGCAGTCCTAAGGTGCTGCACCCTATCGAACTCACTCCGACTCAAACCAATGAACAATATGTTCCTTGCCTTCGAGTTGGCAATGTACTGATCTTTTTCGGTTTGAGTGGTGCGGGTATCAGGGATGGAGTATTGTGAGTCCACAATCTCCCAAATTGCATTTCCTTGGCTTAACAAGTAAGCCTCCATGCGCACCTTCCAGTATGCAAAATCTGTCCCATCGAACAGAGGAATTTTACTGCCTCTATCCATGTCGCCAACAGATCACAAAACCGGTTAAGGTCAACTGGTGATCTTAACCCGCTCTGATACCAATTGTTGGACCGGAAACGGCGACCAGAGGGGGGGTGAATGGGAGCTTTTAAAATTTCTGGCTAAAAATTTAGCCTTCGGGTCTGTTCTGTCTTCTGCGGAACAGGCTTCGAACACAACCTTCGAAGGTCTGGTTCGGAAGTACTTCGACACCTTCGAACACAGGCTTCGGAGGAGCAAAAGTTCGAAGCCAAGAAGACTTCGCTCCACTTACAACCCTCGAAAATCTACTCTGCTAAGTCAGTGCAGGCTCCGCACACAGGGTGCTTCGAGCAAACTTCGCACTTCACCCTTCGCAAGAGTGGACAGCCCTCTAAGGACTTCGACCAAGTACTTGGCGACAGCAACGGGTGCTGGGCTTCGTACCCGAAGGTCTACACGCACACAAAACGGACCACGCTAAGGGCTTCGACACAAGAAGCACAACGGGAAAAGATCAGGGCTTCGCTAGTAAGCAGCGAGGTCTTGCCTCGTGTTACACAGAGCGACAGCACACTGACAAAACACACTTCGCACGAAAAACAACCTTCGCCTCAACAGGCTTCGGTGCACTAAACTAGCGAAGTATGCACTACGAGCTCAAGCACAAGCACAAAACAAACAGGGCTTCGCCGCTTGAACAAGGAACACTGAAAAAGAACTCAGGATGTATTCAAACGAAGTGTGGCTACAGGAGCTCAACAGTAAATGCTCAAAGTGTTAAATGTTACCTACCGAGCCCCCATATTTATAGCCCACGGATTCATCCTAAGGAAGTGACTACTTTACCCCTAGGGTTTACATCCATTTTGTCTCTACAGAACTAAAGGGTACAAAAGGTAGTCCACCTTTATTTTGGAGGCTTCTCTGTCAGCTGCAGAGGGGACAGTGTCAGCCTTTTTCAGAACAGACAGTGTCAGCCTTTACAGAGTTGACTTCTGGAACCTCCCTTCGCACGCGAGGGGTGCGGAAGCTTCGGCGAGAAGCCTGCAGCCTGTTGGCCTTCGCTCCGCCGAAGAAGACCTTCGATACAGTGACGGTTTTGAGCCGAAGCCGTCAAAGCCCTTGAGCCTTCGCACCACCACCTCCGGAGTGGATCACCACGGCTTCGCAGCTACTCCGAGCTCGAACACCGTCCGTCCGTGTACCGAAGCCATGCATGGCCGAAGCACCTCAAGTCATCCTCACTCCGAAGCCCACCTTCGGAGTTCCACCCTTCGAAGTCCCTCCTTCGTCCAAGGCCTCCGCATGAAGCATTCCATGAGCACTTCGTCGCAGTGTCTCACTCCGAGCACACTCCTCGACGAGCCTCACCCGGACCATGCCTTCGATGCACCTCGACTTCTGAGACCTTCGTCGGGCCACCTTCGAGTGTCTCCCTCCGGAGCACACTCCGAACACCATGCCTCCGCAGAGGACTTAGTCCACCAACTCCGAAGTCACTCCATTCGGAGTACCTTCGAAGTGCCTCACCTCCGAGGACTTTGTCTCGGAGTACCTTCAGCCGGAGCCACGCTCCGCACTCTCTGCCTTCACCTGGCACGCCTCGACCCGAGGACCGACCCGGACCACCTTCGCAGCCACCGTGACGGAGCTCCCCGCTCCCTTGGCATCAAGCCACCCGCTTGACCCAAGTTCACCTGGCTCGAACCCTGTCCGTCGCCTCCGAAGTCCCTGCGCACCACAGACAAGCAAACAAGTGTATCCAGTACTCCGGAGACCTCTCCGGGTTAGCAACCTTCGGCACACACTCCGGTGTACCGCCCAAAGTACCGAAGCCATCGGTACGAACCCAGTCATTGCGTACTGTCGGACCCCTCCGACAGGTACACTCCGCTGCGCAGCTGCAGCAAGCAAACACCGAACACACTCCGGTGACACACCTCCGAACACCCTTCGGAGGTACCACCTCCGAAGCCCCTTCGGAGGTACCCTTCGAACAGAGGGTAAATAAACCTGTCAATCACTCATCACAAACACCGAAACCACCCTTGGTTTCTCAAAGTTCAAAACGGTGATCAGGGTATTTCTTGGTCAATCATTGATGATTTGATCACACATAAAGGCTGAATTTATTTGTCACCATCATCATCTCATCTTGTTGAGGTCTTACAGACAGTCCATGGTGTTGGCCATGAAGGTGTCCAGAAGACGTTGTACCGACTCCGGCAAACCTTCTTTGTTCCCGGAGCTCGTGGTATTGTGCGGGATTTTGTGCGTTCCTGTATCACTTGTCAGCGCAACAAGTCTGAACAACTACACCCAGTTGTCCTTCTCCAACCTCTGCAAGTGCCCACTACAATATGGTCTGACATTGCCATGGATTTTATTGAAGCCCTTCCCAAAGTGAATGGAAAATCAGTAATTCTCATAGTGGTGGACAGATTCTCCAAGTATGCGTATTTTATTCCAATTGGCCACCCCTATACAGCAACATCTGTGGCAAAAGCTTTCTTTGCTAAAATTGTCAGGTTACACGGCCTACCTTGCTCCATTGTAAGTGACCGTGACCTAGCATTTACCAGTACTTTCTGGAGAGAACTTTTTAAACTTTTTGGTATACATCTTCACATGTCCACGGCATTTCATCCTCAATCCGATGGGTAATCAGAGGTAGTAAACAAGATCATATCAATGTATCTACGTTGCATTACTAGTGATCGTCCTCTCCATTGGGTTCAATGGCTTCCTTGGGCAGAATTTTGCTACAATTCTGCATTCTAGAGTTCACTCCAGACATCACCATTTTGTGTTGTATATGGACGTGATCATCCTGCTATACCACCATATACTTCCGGATCTACACGGGTGCCAGTAGTTGATAATCAATTGGGAGCTCGAGACGAGTTTATTGTTGAGGTCCGAGATCGCCTTAGCAGGCTCAACAACACTATAAAGCAGCCTACGACAAACATCACTGAGCATTGTCATTCGAGCCAGGTGATTGGTGTGGCTCCGTCTCTTACATCGTCCAATCACCTCCCTCAACATACACAACTGCAGCAAGCTTGGACCTCGCTTTTATGGACCCTTCCAGATTATAGAGCGTGTTGGATCAGTGGCCTACAAACTTCAACTACCACCATCTGCACGTCTCTACAATGTCTTCCATGTTGGGCTTCTCAAACCCTACCATGGACTGACACCAGAAGGACCAGGGACTCTCCCTATGACATCCAATGGTCATGTATGTCCTCAACCAGCTGAAGTAATCAAAGGCAAATTGGCTAGAGGCATTCAAGAACTATTGGTCCATTGGGAAGGCCAAGATGCAGCAGATGCTACCTGGGTCGAGTTGAGCTCTTTCGAGCAACAATTTCCCTCCTACCAACTCACAGACGAGCTGGTGGTTAAGGGGGGAGAGATGTCAGGACTGGTATACACTACCAGTGTCGTAGGAAGACTAATTGAGTAGTTGTAACCATAACAGAATTTTAACAGAATTTTAGAACCTTCGGGATCAATAAGAGTTCTAGAATCCTCACAGCTGGCAACAACTAAGTATGAGTTGTATTGAGTTTGTTTGAATTGTTAAGAGAATTACCCCAGGACATTATGCCTATATAAGCAATGTACCTTGGAGGAATAAAGGTGTGAAAGAACTTCAAGCTAGCCCTATTCCCTGCCTTGCCGGCGCCAGCCAAAACGGCTCCCTCACGCCAACCAGGTCAGGGTGTTCATCCACCAAAGTCCCACAAATATCATCTCCGTTCTAGAATTGTCCTGCATCCATCTATCCTCTCCCAAACCCGTGACATATGTAACATATTTGTTGGTAATTGTACCCTGGGAGTAATGAATCCATTAACTGTCTTCACGATTCCTCAATTGGATGAGCACCATTGTTGCACCAATACGATAAGTGGCCTACAAACTTCAACTACCACCATCTGCACATCTCTACAATGTCTTCCATGTTGGGCTTCTCAAACCCTACCATGGACTGACACCAGAAGGACCAGAGACTCTCCCTATGACATCCAATGGTCATGTATGTCCTCAACCAGCTGAAGTAATCAAAGGCAGATTGGCTAGAGGCATTCAAGAACTATTGGTCCGTTGGGAAGGCCAAGATGCAGCAGATGCTATATGGGTCGAGTTGAGCTCTTTCCAGCAACAATTTCCCTCCTACCAACTCGCATATGAGCTGGTGGTTAAGGGGGGAGAGATGTCAAGACTGGTATACACTACCAACGCCGTAGGAAGACTAATTGAGTAGCTGTAACCATAACCGAATTTTAATAGAATCTTAGAACCTTCAGGATCAATAAGAGTTCTAGAATCCTCACAGCTGGCAACAACTAAGTATGAGTTGTATTGAGTTTATTTGAATTGTTAAGAGAATTACTCCAGTACATTGTTCCTATATAAGCAATGTACCTTGGAGGAATAAAGGTGTGAAAGAACTTCAAGCTAGCCTTGTTCCCTGCCTTGCCGGCGCCAGCCAAAGTGGCTCCCTCACGCCAACCAGGTCAGGGTGTTCATCCACCAAAGTCCCACAAATATCATCTCTGTTCTAGAATTTTTCTGCACCCATCTATCCTCTCCCAAACCCGTGACAGATGTAACATATTTGTTGGTAATTGTATCCTAGGAGCAATAAATCCATTAACTGTCTTCACGTTTCCTCAATACGATGAGCACCATTTTTGTAACATATTTGTTGGTAATTGCATCCTAGGAGCAATGAATCCATTAATTGTCTTCACGTTTCCTCGATACGATGAGCACCATTGTTGCTCATTTCTGTGGCAAAATTTCTGTAGTGTTGAACTTAGTTAGAAAAGAAGAGAAGAAGCACCATTGTTGCTCATTTCTGTAGTGCTGAACTTAGTTAGAAAAGAAGAGAAGAACAAGCTGATATTGCAAAAAAAAAAATACATCGCCCACCGTGGGGCTCGAACCCACGACCACAAGGTTAAGAGCCTTGCGCTCTACCAACTGAGCTAGACGGGCAACACATCAATTTTCATATAAAACTCTATACGATACTAGTAATTCCGTTGTAGTCTATCCAGCATCTAGGCCATCAGGTCAGTTCGTTGAGGAAGGCTAGGGAAGCCCCCGGTGCGGGGCCAGACGCGCAACCAGACGTGCAGCCGCCTCGGAAGCTTTAACGGGGTAGCGGGCTCGCCGTCCCCACCGGCGGCGGGGGGAGGAAGACGCCGGCGAATGGGGACTCGGCTAAGGCCTTTAGGCTGCTGTGGTCGCCGCGGCGGCGACGTGGGCGTGGTTAATTGGCTGCGGGTGCGCCTCGCGGAGGACGGCGAGGGCGGTGCTCACGGCGATGTACCGGAGGAAGGCGGTGTGTTCCTCTTCGCGCCGCCGCTATACGTCGCGGCAATGCTACTGTACATGGGCTCCATCCCGCTCGACATCGCGCATCCACTACTTGGGTCGGTGTACCGCAGCCCGCAGCGGTACGCTCGCCTCCGCGCCGACATGGACGCCGACAACTCCACCGACGCTGTCAGTGACTCCTCTTAACTTGTTTACTGCTGCATTTTTTTCCCCGTCGCAATGTGGCGCAAATGTTTGGTAATTTTAATCATTAACTGTGTCTGCTGTGTAATGTTCGTATGTACGTGGATGGTGTGGAATGTGTTCACTTACGTCCTGATCAGTCAGAGTAGTGTAGAGTGATTCTTTTACGTTTCATATTCTGGATTGTGATCATCTCTATAGTTATCGGATTTGTTTTCTCTGTCCCAATTTTATCTTGTTGCATGGTGACATGGACTTGTTATATCACAGCTGAAAATGGATGGCTTAAGCTTTGTATTACAAATTTCTCAACACTTGCAAGGCAATGGATTGTGTGACTGAGAATAGTATATTTTCTGCTACCCTTCCTTTGTTATAAGTTGCGTACTGAGGATTATTCTTCATCAGTCATCATAAAGTGAAGTGATGGATCAAATGTGACATTCTCTGAACACTTAACTCGCAAGCTTTTCCTGCCTTTCAGGTGTTTAGGTGTTTGACATCTCTTTTTACCAATCTCCATTGTTCATATGTGTAAAATATACATGGAAAGACAAAGACAAATCCAATGATTTTCTATTGCTAATGCAAACCAGTGAAACTTGTGTATGTGCATGGGATGCTGTAGATTAATCAAAAGTTAAACATTCAACTAGAACTAAATACACGTGTATTTTGTGTTCATCCTCTGGTGCAATCCTTCTGCAAAGCATCTTCTGTAAAAGACAAATCAGTTAAAACGGTGTTCAGCAACATGTGTTTCCATCCTTCTGGATTAACCATCTTTTCATGTGTTTGCAGATTTTTCCTTTTCTATTTCAACTGAACTGTCTCAATGGTCACTTCTTATTTACTTATGTGTAATTTTCATCTTTGCTTTTTTCCCTCCACTGATAATTTTTCTAGCTTGCAACCCTGTAGAGGTACAAAAGTGGCGTATGGCGACCTTCCATAAACAATGTTGCTAACGGTATGCCATTTACTGGACTCGCTCTTTTCTTAACGAAACAACAAACATCGCGAGATGTTAAATGTTGCTCCTATTTTCCTTGTTTTTCTTTTGGGCATGTGTTTTAATGTAATTTCACTTAGTTTACCTTGTTTCTTTTCCATAAACATATTATGATTATGATGTTCCACACAATTGGATAATTGGACACTCTAAAATGTGTTAGTTTATTGAGAATTTTAATGCATTTGAACATTTCAAGGATGACTACTATTGACTACCGTGTTTGTGTCCATAGTTATGTTTCTGTAACTACACAAGATGGAAATTTCCCTCGTTTCCTTATGGGTCACAGGAGATACTTGTATGGTGAGCATTGGATGACAATTAAAACATACAAAAGAAAACTAGCCGTACTATTTGATAATCCACGTATCAGGTAAGATGTTGTTCTATGCATTTATTTTTCAGATCATGTAACATTTACCAACTCATGAACTTTAGGTTAACAGTCAAATTTCACCCATTTCTTCTGCAGATGCAAATCATTGAACGGGCATTTGCTTAATATGAGTGCACATAGTGATGCCAAGGATGTTGAAATGAAAAGAACTACTGAATCTATATACACATTTCCCTGTCCGAACTGCATGTGCCATTTGAACAGAACAAAACATTCTAAATCCAATCGAACTAGATAGTATCTCATAGTGGCATAGTGCCATCTTAGAGGACTAACTTTATTCTTTCTGGCTTCATGGCATAACTCGTGCTGGTTCGTTACTTCAGTAGTGTACCTTCGAACATTTCAGATCATTGTATATTATTAACCTATTCCTCCCCGATATTTTTTCTATTTTTCTTTGTACACCCTGTGCCAACAGGCCTACAACAACTTCCAGGAACCGTAGTTCTGGCACCTGTAGAGCTGTATTCATAGTCGGCAAAATATCAAACCATTTGATGTAGTACTAACCCTTGTATATGGCACATTAACAAGCTATGAAGCTATGATGCATGACCATATACAAATTTTCGATGGAAAACAAGTATCGTGAATTTAATTTTTAGTTTTCCATCTTTCTCTAAAAATGGACTTTGCCACGATTTTGAATTTTCCCCTTGTGTATTCTATATCTAGGTCTTCTCCTCTGTTGTAACTTTGTTCTGACACTAAACTATATTCAAGGATCAAGGGAAATAGTATGGCTATACTTGATTCTCCATCATGTTAGCCCAAAGTATAATCTCACTTCATATACTTGTCAAGCTCCTTGGTGAGAGTTCTCATAGATTACCCTGATGATCGATCAAGTGGTGTATCATCTGTTCATCTTTTTGATAAGGTAAACCGTTCCTTCCTTGTTTGTATATGCTGAGTACTTCATTCTGTTGTCGGACCGAACATTTAACTTTGTCAGTGCCAGCAGCAGGCTTTGATCGCTGAAGGTGGCTCGCATGGTCACATGCAAGACCGTGACCGTTGGTGGCCAATGCGAATCTGGGCGGAGGAATCCCCGTTCGTATTAAACGACAAGGCTTGACGAAAGGAACCCAGTCTGCCAGTGACAGTGAGCTCAACTTGTCTGATCTTGCCCCCTTTCAGTTTTCTGCTTGAAAATGGTAGATTTAGAGTAACCCTTTTGCTCGTACTTCCTTTTTCAGCATTCTATTTTTGGGCGAGGCGCGTAGTTCCGGAAGTACTTCACTCCCCAACATGGCGTCGCTGTGCTGAGGCTTATCGGAAATCCGAATGATGCAGAAGTCTACTCCAGCCTTCGTGCTGGGAAAAGGTTTTTCCTTTCCTCTCGCCTTTCACGTGCCCCCGGTTCAAACCCCCAAAGAAATCTCTCCCTCATCAGACAAACCGATGAACCCCGTCTTAAAAGAACAAAAATCCATTAGCCGAAACTAGTTGTCCAAGTTAAGTGCCTTTTCAACTCAATTTAAGATCTCATGCAAAGTACTGATCGGTAGGTCCCAGGTAGTCCAACTCTAATCAAAGCAGAACACGTTTGATGTTTCGTTACATAAAAAATATGGACGGCAACAAAACAAATACTCCATTGTCATTCCTGATTCTTCTTTCCTGTAGCAATCTGGTTAGGGATGATGGTTACTCCCCTCGTTTGCTTTGCTCACTGCTCACCACATTCTCATCAGAGATGAGAACAAAAGCAATTTACAGTAAAGCTGCCTTTTTTTGCAGTTAGTTCTTAAATCTAAGGTGTCCTGGCATCTTTTGCCGGCCAGTACTTAATTCAGTCCCATGTTATGTAATCACCAATCAGCCCCACAAAGATCCTACTACTTACTATTGCAGAAATGGCGCACGGATCGGAGTCCATGTCCTCCTCGTCATCCCATGCCTGTTGACGCTGAGCTGCTAATTCTGGATGTCCTGATTTGGTTAAAACCGCAGTGAGCCTACCATTTTCATACACAGGAGAGAGTTAAACGGCCCAACTAACACGCCTACCTGTCAGTGGGCCCTCAGCCTGCCCCGGTCCCACCTATCATTACCAACTTTTCGCAAAAACTGCGTCCGGGCTGGCCAGCCAGTAGTCGCCCGTCGCTGATGCTACAGGCCAAGTCACCCACCCACCCACCCACGCCCCGACGCCATTAATTTCCCCGAAGCACGAATCACAACACGCGCCACGAAAAACTTTGCACTGAAATCGATTCGACAAAAAATTTACGAGCTCGTAATTCGAAAAAATAAGGATTTTTCCCTGGCGAAAAATGGAGCCGAAGATAAATTATTCCTTCCGTTCGGCTCGGCTCACCTCCACCCTGTCCCCAACGCGAGCTCACCACCAGTCCACCACCTCCACAGCTCCACTCCCCCACTCTTTCCGAGTCGGTCAGTAGAGTGGAGTGGTGCGCGACTCTCTCCAGTGGCGGCGAGATGCGGGGACGACAGATCCCTCCCGTCGCCTGCCGCCTCGTCCTCGCGGTAGCCGCGATGCTCTTTGCGGCGCTCCACCCGCCGGCCGCGGCAGGCGTGGACGTGGCGGCGGTGCTCGCGGGGTTCCCGGACCTGGCTGACTTCGCGCGGCTGCTCGCGTCCAGCGCAGTGGCCGGGGAGCTCGCCGGGCGGTCGTCGCTGACGCTGCTAGCCGTGCCGAACAGCTACCTCCCGCAGTCGCCTTCGGCGTACGCGGCGGCTTCCGGGGCTGACATCGCCGACGTGCTGCGCTACCACGTTCTCCTAGAGTACCTTGCCCCCGCCGATCTCCGCCGACTGCCGGCCTCCGGGAAGCTGGTAACAACGCTATTCCAGACCACCGGCCGCGCCCCGGCCGACCTTGGCGCTGTCAACGTCACCGCTGCCGGGTCTTCCATGGCCATCGTCCGCTCGCCGGCGCCCTTCCCGGGGTCTAACGCCACCGTTGTCGGCGCCGTCACCGCCGTGCCGTACAACCTGAGCGTGCTCGCCGTGGACGGCCTCATCGTGCCGTCCGGGTTCGATCTCGCGGCGTCGGAATCCAGGCCCCCCGCCGCGGTCAACATCACCCGCGTCCTCGCCGATGCGCGCGCCTTCAATGTGGCTGCCTCCATGCTGGAGGCCTCCGGCGTGGCGGATGAGTTCGTCGCCGACGAGCGCGGCGCCGGCATCACGGTGTTCGCCCCCACCGACGACGCATTCGCTGGCCTCCCCGCCGGCGACCGCCTCCAGTCTCTCTCCGCCGACCGGAAGGCCGTCGTTCTCCGCTTCCACGTCCTCCACTCCTACTACCCCCTCGGATCCCTCGAGTCCATCGTGAATCCTGTCCAGCCCACACTCGCCACCGAGTTCAGCCAGGCCGGCCGCTTCACGCTCAACATCACCCGCACCAACGGCTCCGTCGCCATCGACACCGGCGTGGTCCAGGCCACCATCACCCGCACGGTGTTCGACCAGAACCCCGTCGCCGTGTTCGCCGTCTCCAAGGTACTCCTCCCCAAGGAGATGTTCAGCAGGAGCGACTCCGCCATCGTCGCCGTCGCCTCGGCGCCACCGCCGGTCGCGATTCCCGCGGAATCCCCCGAGACCGCGCGGACGCCGCCGACAAAACTATCTTCGCCGCCCGCGCTGCGCGGCACCGCCGGTGACGCGAACTACACGGCGGCGTCGGCGACGAAACCGACAATTGGCCGGTTCTGTATAGCATTGTTCTATCTACTACCACTCTTGCTACCTCTGGTATGAGATCCGGTCGTTTGCTCGTCCATCACCGCCCTTGTTGAGTTCTTTCTCTTTTTTTTTTTTGCTTTTGATTCTTCTTTTTTTCCTTTTTGTTATAACCTGTACACTGGGGAGGGGGAAGAATGGGAGAAGAGGTGAATTAAGAATTTAAGATTGAGCTGCAAAGCAGCATTTTTTTCTCTCTTTTTGTTCTTACCAGCTGCTTCATGTTGGAAAAGGGAAACAATGGTAGTAGTACCATCCTGTAAAGATCCAATCAAGAATTCCATCAGTTCCAAATCACAGCCAGATTGCTTCTGCTGCCTCCATGATCCATCATCCCATGTTGCTGCGAAAATTTGCTTGGGGTCGGGGTCGGGGTCGGGGAAGAAGAGGGGTGAGGGGTGGACTGATGCGCGGTGATCGTACCGGGAGGTAAGGCTGGGGTGGCAGTGAGCTGGCTGGGTGTGGGTGGGGGCCGCCGCGGCCGTCAGGCCGGCGTCAGCGCGGCCCCGTTAGATTCGGTTGCCTTTTGCTCGCGTCGCTTCGCCTTGCCATTGCCTGGCCTCCTGCCACGTCATGCGTCCAGCTAGCCGTCCGATCGTCCTGGAGAAGTTGATCTGACGTTCAAAGTTATGTAATAAAATCTTATAAAAACCCTGACTGTTGAGTGAGCTTAGATAAAAATAATATTGAGATGAATAATCTTTCTTGTATTACATTATGGATACATGATTTTCGATTAAAGTCGGCATGCATGGTATTCTTCCACACGCACAGAAGTTGATCTGATGACTAGAAACAATGCTCATATCTAATGCCTCCTGTTTTGGCCTAATCCGAATTTTCACTAGATTCAATAATCGTGTAAGGGTCTGTTTGGTTCAGATTTTTAAACGAGCTTCTTAATTTGGAAATTAGAATATGATCACCCAACTTTTTTAGAATATGTAGATTCTTGTAGTACAAATTTAAAACTTGTATAATCCAGATTTCACAGTTTCTCGGTTCAATTTTGAATGAATATTATCTACCATGCTATTAAAATATATCAGTTCATATAAAATTTGAAAAAATAAAATTTTAGTAAAATATATCATTTTAGTGTAATTTAAAAATATATAAATTGAATATAAACATTACAAAATTTCATGATTAGAATGATTTACATGTAAAATTACACATTAATAATATAACTAAACATCATGAACTACCAAAATATAAATCCGCAACTATTTTAATCAAACAATTTTTCAGCTTTTCTACAGCTCACAACAGTTTTTCATAATCTATAGCTCAATCAAACACAAACTTAGTTTTTGTGGCATGGAACCGCTATGGAATTAGGGTGGTTCCATTTTCTGAAATGGATTGCTAACTCCTTGCCTGTTCATGTGGAATGTGTGCAGCGGCACTAATCGGCTGTTGAACTTCTCCCTCTATCAAAAAGAGAGAAAGAAATGGAGACTTTATTTCTGTATTTCTAGCCCTTCAAATTTATATATAAAAAACTTTAGGCCCTTTTACTTTGTGCGAAAAAAGACTTCGTTTATGCCTTTGTATCTACTCTTAATTCACAAATAAAAAAATCTCTGTTTTTCTAATGTCCATTACTTATCACTGTACTGAATTCTTACTGGTAAGGAATTTTAGACTTTATTCTCATCACTAGTTTTTCAACTCTCTCAAAAATGGAAGTCTTTATAGAACCGAGGAAGCTACTACGAGTGAATGGCTGTCCTGTAAATTTACATCGCATGTATTTCATTGGTCAGTTTGGTCCTAAATTCATAGTAGGGGGAGGCCTAGGACTAGCATAGTGAGGTCATGTTTGGTTTCTTTAGGGATTAAAGGAAACTTTAGTCTAATTTTATTCATATGACTAAATTTTAGTCTAAGTCATTATAACGGCTGAACAAATACAAAATTATATATAATAAATGCTTATTGTTGCTATTTTTCCCATCTCAATGAGCATTAATGAGGGATATACCATATCATTGGTTTTTTTAGTCTCTTTTAACAACCTTATGGTGACTAAAAGACTAAAATTTACGAACCAAAATTTAGTCCCTTCTAATTACTATATTTAACATTTTAGGGACTAAAAATATATCTTAGGCCCTAAAATTTAGTAAGTGGAACCAAACCGCACCGAGCGCATGCTAATGCTATAGCACTAGTTCCAGCGAATATGGTGGCATCAGCATCCGTGAAGACAAGATGCTTGTTGGTTGGTTCAGGGTGAGCTGGTGGCGTTTTGGGTCCATTCGCTGTAATGTCGTCTGGACTCTGGACTGGCGCGAGAAATTTTGCTTGGAGGGCTTGCTGGCGTGCCGGCATAAGCACGTGCGTGGCCGCGTGTAAGCGCATTCTCGACCCTCTCTGTGTCATCTTTGTTCATGATACTCTATTTTTCCCATTTTCACTTTAGTCACGTGAGCGTTTTAGAGAATTTTTCAAATATCTATGGAAACGAGGTGGGTCAGTGTAGTGTTAGAGCGTATATAAGAGATTACTTATATTACTACTTAAATTTAAATTTAGGTATTTTGATGAAAAATAAAGCTCCAGGAGTCTCCTTAAATAAGTCACTTTCCTAATTCATTCTTTAAATCACCATTCATCTCTCTCAAATATAGAATTAGTTTAGTAAGTCTCAGTTTCCATTTGCACACATTTTTTCTCTTGTATGCACATTATTTTCTCCATTACGTGTTGTTATAGATTGGACGATACACATATTTGAATGTATCAAAATTTTATACAAAATTATTACATATTATAGATCGTATTGGTAGGATTTAAAAAATAGGGATCGAGATTATAGGGAAACTGTTGTAGATTGATTAATTTTTAGGAAGAGATAGAGTTTAGGATAATTCCTATATGTGATTTAGGGAATAAAATTTAGGGTATTTTTTGAAGATGCTCTTAGGATCACTAATTTTTTCCTTGGTCGTTGTACCGTGAGCCAGCGCGACGGTGAACGGAAAGGGTAAATAAACTGTCATGTAAGAGAAAACTGATCATTAAATAAGTTAACGAGAAATGAGAAAAAATAGTGGAAACTAGGTTTAATGTAAGAATCCAGTTTTTTACGATAACAAAAAAACATATGAAATGATTGGTTTTATTTGTCTTTGCATGTATATAAATTAATAAAATATAGCTATATTCAAATAGTAAGTCATATTTAGCAAGTATATTTGAGTGAATAGCAAAATATTAAGTCAATTTGAATAGAAAGGCTTGCTATTGCTATGAATAGCATGTCAAAAATAACAATTACAATAGAGATACCTCTTAGTGCAGTGTTAGGAGCACTAATTTTTTTTCCTTGATCATTGTGCCATGAGACACCGTGACGGTGAAAACGGGAAGTGGGTATTAAATAAACTGTCGTGTGAGAAAAATGATAAATTAAATAAGTTAACGAGAAAAGAGAAAAAAATCACGTGAGAAAATGATAAATTAAATAAGTTAACGAGAAAAGAGAAAAAAATCACGGAAACTAGGTTTAATGCACCAATCCAGTTTTTTACAATAACCAAAAAACAAATGAAATGATTGGAAGAGGAAAAAACAGATAACTGAATAAAAAAATTAAAAGAAATTATCCGGAATGTGGTGTGTTGCTTGATTCTGATCAGAATTTTCTGATTTTTTTACACGGATCAGCAATGAGTTCCTGCATTTTTAAATGGATCCTCATAGTTCAACTTATCTTTTTTCACGCGACAACTAGAGAAAGAAACCAGCAGAGGACTCGCCAACTGACGAAGAAAATTGATTTGAACTACTTGTATAAAATAGAGAACAACGGAACACCCCACCCCACACTCTCCCGCGATTAACTATGAATTAATCTAATTGAAATTATTGTTTAAAAATGTAAACAAATCAACACTTTCATAGACAATTACTCATTATGATTTTATATTTATATCTTAGCCCTACGCGCTTTGTTTGATGAGCATTACAGTCATTTACCGTCCAAACATAATAATTAATTCTAGCAATAATATAGATTATCAAAGAATTTATACTCTCTCCGTTCCAAAATAGTGTCATTTGGAGTTCAAAATTTATCCCAAATATTGCAATCTATTATTTACAAAATCTAACTTTTAGATATAAAGTATTGATATTGTTATTGGATTTTAATACTCATTACTTCACCTATTCACTTCTTACCTACATTTGCAAAAAGTATATTAAGGTCTTTTATATGTATCTTTAATGCTATTATTTCAGAATAAATATAGTAACTTGTTTTTTCTAGATTATTATAACATAACTTATTGTCATTTCTACAATAAGCTGAATTTAAATAATAACAAACCCAAACAAACAAAGCTAGGTGACAATGAGGGCATTTGGTTATCTAGATGAGGGTCAGCCAGGCCTACGTGATGTAAGATTCATTTGTTTGGTTATCTACACGAGTGACTTAGTCCGACTCATATCTACACGAGTGACTTAGTCCGACTCACTGGACGTAAAAGATGTTTCCTAGCTTAGCTCCACAAAAACATATTTCAAAAATGTTTCTGCCTAGCTTGACTGGCTGGATGTGGGGAATAAAATAACTAAGTATGATTTTAGTACATGGTTAACATATATCAAGTGATAATGATGCATTTAAAATAATATCAAGGACTATCAGATAAATTAACAATTATAATAAAATAGTTGCACATAATAAATGCCATGATGATTCGTTATTCATTATTTTTTATCTCACACAATACATCCACACATGAGCAACCAAACATCATTTTGACCAAATTAAACCGGTGTAGGCAACCAAATAAATATATATCGTATAAATCTAACTTGTCTGAATTAGGTTTGGCTCAACCAGAATAGATAAAAACAAACGCCCCTAATATCAGTATAGACGTCGAGATCGTCGAACCTCAGTGTTGTGGTGGTGTTACTGTGTTATGTTCTTTCCTTTTGTTCCCTCACCCAGACAATAGAAGACTATGCTACAGTAATAGAGCAAGGGCTTCTTTAGAACGCATGAATCATAAAAATATATGAATAGGAAAAATGTAAGAATAAAATAAAATGTAGGTAGAAAATAGAGAAGTTGAAAACATAGAAAAAATTAGAGATGTTTTATTCGAAACACAGGAATTAACTAAACATGAGATTTTTTCTAAACATTCATATTAAAACTGCTTATGTTATCAGTTGAAATTTTATGTATTGATTTGTTTTAAACTTTGCGAAGGAAAGAAAAAAATGTTAGAGTGGATGTTTAAATTTCTTTATTTTTCCTATAAAATCTAGGAAAAAAAGAACTTTTACTTAATTTTTCCTATCATCAATCCTCAGTTCCGAACATTCCAAATGAGTAATAACTGAGTAAGAAGTGACCCGTGACTAGCCTCCTAGCTGTAATCTACTCTACCCCTACCACATGTAGTTCACTTGAATGCTCAATAGTAACATCTCTGTCGGAGTGTCCGATACAGCACTATTCTACCATGTGTGCGAGGTTACTTCTCGTACAATACAACTGATCCGAGGTGCAGTTGACATCGGCGCCGCCGTTAGTTGATGACGATGCATGACATGACGTGACTCTCCATCAGAAATATTACTTGTTACGTAATTATTTATATCTTATTTAGATTCGGTGAACTGATCTTCAGTTTAACGCGTGCACGAGATTAAATTTAAAGATAAATACATGTAGTTAATACTCTCTCATTTCTATTATCTCCATCATCCAATAACCCGACGCAGTGATCAATGCGAGAGATGTAGAACTTAAATTTCCTTCGCATGTGTGTTTATTGCTTTGTTTTCCCGCACCCTATGTGCATATGGCTATGTGGAGTACTAGTAAAAGAAGAAACAAAAATGGAAGCTAAAATCATACTTGTGGACTCTAAATAAATTCGCGCATAACACGATGTGATACTTTAATTGCTCAACTATTAGACGATGTAGATTGTGAAAAAACTGAAAAACGCTAAGATGATGAAGATAACGGGAATGAGGGAGTATAAAATATTGAACACTAATTTCTTTTCTAATCGTATATCACTTAAGTGTAGGCGTGGCTAGCGTAGGATTTTATTCGAGTCAGAAGTCAAAACATACGCCCAAACTACTCGAGCCCGTGTACTCACCAGGAACCAAACACTTTTCTGCATGGGAGGGGGAGGCCATCGCAGTTGGCGAAGTACGCGTACTCTGCTTCCGGTACAGGTCACAGGTGTCCGTATGTATGGTGGTGGCTAGGGCCGGGGCCGGTGCCATAATTGGACTGGATTAGTAGTAGAACAGTACGCATATCTCTCCAGGTCGTCCGTGGTATCACGTATCGATCCACAGCTCAATCAGGCCTACCGTATTTTTACATCTGCATTACGATGGACGGATTTTAGTGTCAATACCGAGTTTTTTTTATAAATAACATATTTTTACGAAATTTCAATCCTAATATACAAATTCAAAAATAACAAAAAAAATAAAACTTTATCGACAAGTGTCTTTAATAGGTTGAAAGTGGCTATGTCGACTTCTAGACCAATGGGTAGCCAAGGACAAAATCTTTAAGTGGTTCTAGTTATGATGCCATAAATCCAATATATATATATAATTTATAAAAGAATATAAATATATCAATAATCTATTATAGCATCATAAAATGACATAAATCAACAATTACGCTCTAAATTTGCAAAAAAAACAAATATAAAAATTTAAATTTGGACCTAATCTGCATATGGGGGTCTTAATGGGTCATTTTCAAGGGTAAAATTTAAATTTGGACCTATTCTACATATGGGAGGTCTTAATGGGTCATTTTTAAGGGTAGTTTTGGATCTACCTGGACTACCCCTGTCTACACCACTGTTCTAGACAATATCGAATATCGACAGAGATTTCTTTAGGTTGACTGTGGCTTTGTCGACACTTCAAATGTTTATTTTTGCTATTTTTTTAAAGGCGTATGGTTGAAATTTTGTAAAAGACTAGTAAGATGTCTGTTCGTTGCAACGGATTCATAATTTTAATGGCGATATATTTAGAGCATGATATATTTATTGCTCACATGTTTAGTAATATATATTGCGACGATAAGAAATTTTTTCAGCGAATCTAACTGTCTATACACAAAATTCATAGTTTTGTGTGTTTTTTCAGAAATTTAAGGCCTTTGCGCAAAATTCTTAGTTTCTTGTATGATTTTTCAAAAATGCAAAAGTATATTTTATTTTTATTTTCTTTTTCCCTTTTCTTTCTTTTTTCTCTTTACCTTTTTTCCTTTTTTCCGAGCTGCCGTGCATGCGCACTAGGAGGGCTGCTCACGCTCGGGACGGTTGGGGCGAGCTGCTGTATGCAGGTGTACGAGTGCGCTCCGGAGAGGTGCGGACCAACAGACCATCTAACCACCTTATAATATTTAAGATATAGTATTTATAAAAAGGATTCCAATACCGATGCCTCCTGAAAACCTTGCGGCCGTAAGGAGAGTGCTACCAAAGCACATTATCGGTGACGTGCAGGCGACTGCACACTTGCAGCGTTGCAGATGAACGTAGCATTGTGCTGTGGGCTGTGGCAGCCTGGCGAGAGCTTGTTTCGGAGGGAAAAAAAGAACTGTTCAACACAAGAAGAAGGAAGAATTCTTGGGATACCGTGGATATGGCAGGCGCAATTGCAATAAGAAAAACAAGTCTGGATTCGGGCAGGCCCAGCTGCATTAAGAAAACACGTCTGATAAAAGAACTGGTTAGACAAATAACATTATATAATTTTTACGGTTTATAAATACGTTACCTGTCACTCACTTTAGACAGAGAGCTACTATAGTCACGAGCATGTTTCAAAATCCTAAAGTTTTTTAGAAAACTATTTAGTTTCAAGTACTCTAAATCAACAAAAGGGATATTTCATTAATAATAAGGTGGGTAATTTCTACCAAAAACTAGCTACGAGAACTATGAAATCTGGTTACCTCAACTTTTTATTTGTATTACTAAAAACTGTAGATTCTAGAAAAATTGGATGGTCAAAAAAACCGTTTCAAAAATCTGTACCCAACAAGCATAAGTCACTAACCAAGTTTTACCGAGGGCTCCTACCCGACAGAGCACAACCTGAGAAGCTTATGGCCCAGAGCAAAAAAAATTGTGCAGCGCCATGAAAATGCCGTTTTTTTTGAAATAATATTTTTTTAAAAAATAAAAATATGGTACATTCTTTTGAAAAATTGAACTAACCTTACGTCGACAATTCAAGTGCGGATGTAGGTCAATTAGCCCTAAATCAACACTGATCTAGGCCCTAGATCGGTGTTTCAACAGAGCCCTAGAGCCGTTCGATCGATCCGATCAGCTGATGAAATACCGATAGAAGGTTAGTTTTTTTAATTTTTCAAATATGGCCGATTAAAAATTTGTTTTAAAAATGTATCATTTCAAAAAAAATTCTGAAAATGCCTCGTCAGAGAAAGCTGCAAAAAAACCCAATTTGTAATAGTCCATGCTAAAAAAGCCCACTCACGGTAGGACATATTTACATCAGGCCCACCAAAGCCCAGCCTATTTATCAGGCGCGGCTCTGTGCGCCGCCGCCTATATAATTAATCTCCTCCGCTAGGGTTTCCTCGTTGGCCGCAGGCGGTTCATTTCTCCCAGGTAAGGTAAGTGTTGCGCCGCCGGCGCCACCGACCACCGATCTGACCTCTCTGCTCTCGCCCCTCGTCTCCCCCTGCTCACGTAGGTTTCCGCTGCTTGTTTGGTTTGGTTGCGCAGGAAAGGGTTAGCCCATGGCGCCGTCGCAGCCGAAGTCGGGGCTCTTCGTGGGCATCAACAAGGGCCACGTCGTCACCAAGCGCGAGCTGCCGCCGCGTCCGGTCGACCGCAAGGGGGTAAGTGCCTGATCCCGTAGCATGAGCTGTTTCAACCCCAACGAACTGCTCATGGTGCGAATGGTGGTGTGATTGTGGCTGATCTGTGTGGATTTAGTTGCTTTGTTTCTGCATCGGAGCTGTGTGATGCAGATCGTGACTTGTTACTAGTATTGCTTTCTTTACAATTTAGTGTTTTAAAATTTTCGTTTCAGGAAGAGATATTTTGCCTCGTAAATTGTAGTGGTAGGATATTTTCCCCAGTCATTCATTTTTAGCCTGTTGGAAGTAAGGTTGATCGCATGCCAACATGTAGTTTATTATTCCCATCATGAGGAGTGATTTTAGTTTTGCTGGTCTAATAGGGTGACAAGATGATAATATTTAATGTGTTCTGTGTCAAGCTGTGTTTGCTACCAATAGAGTTTGCTTTATGTGGTAGACAACACGGCTAACCCTTGTGGAAATGTGAATAATTTCGTTTTTTTTTTGTGTTCTAAAAAGCCAAGGATTACTCTATTGTTCGTGTGGTCCTGATTATTTTTTTTGTCTGCTTCAAGTTTTAGTCCTACATTATTGTTTATTTGTTTTACAATTTTCTTTTCTTGTTTGTCTAAGCCATTTGCAAAATTGACACAATGATTTGCAGAAAGCCACCAAGAGGGTTACTTTTGTCAGGAACCTGATCAGGGAGGTTGCTGGATTTGCTCCTTATGAGAAGCGTATCACTGAGCTTCTCAAAGTTGGTAAGGACAAGCGTGCACTGAAGGTGGCAAAGAGAAAGTTGGGCACTCACAAGAGAGCCAAGAAGAAGAGAGAGGAGATGGCCGGTGTCATCAGGAAGATGAGGTGTGTAAACTTCTAGCCTTAATTATCACAAAATATAGTCTTGCCATTGGGTGCTGTGAAAATGTGAAATATTGTTTAAATTAATTTCTCTTAGTTCCAGCATATTTTGTTATATTAATTGTGATGCTTGTGATATTTTGTAGTTCTACTAGCAAAATGCTCATGCTTTGCTATGAACAAAAGAAAAATAGTGTAATGTTGTCTAAAATAAATCAAATATATTTTTATATGATATATGTTCTTCCCTTTTAATTATGCATCAATCCACTTTTATTGGGCATTTTTTAGGGGTGTAATATTAAATAGTATCAAGACTGAACAACAAAAACTACAATAGAAGTAGGTTGGTGGCGGATTCACCACCACTTGATTTTTTAAAAGTAACTAGTTGAGTGTTTGTACGTGTACTGGAAAAAATTTATATCATTAAAATAATACCATGCAAATGATATAAATAACTTAAAACATGATTAAATAACATTTATTTTTATTTGGTTTCAAGAGTAGTACATCAATTTTAAAAATAATATAAATTTTATTAACAATATGTGTCTATGTATTAATAAGAAGCTAGTGGTGGTGGCAGATTCATCCCCACTAGCTTATTTTAAAGTAGTGTAGATATAGATATTGTTTAATGCCTCTTTGTTATTTTTGTTTGAGTGTGAAGTGTTAATTATGTACGCCTGCATTATTTTCTGATGAACAGTGCAAATTTCTTGTTTTGCATAAAAAAATAAAGGATGTTAGATAAAAAAAGTTCATGCTGTGACTTGTAGAGAGAATGGATCTAAGGCATCATATTTAGGGAAGATGTCATGTTAGTGCAACGTGGTTAGTTTTTTGGTGTGCTGTGTGCACATTGGAGTGATTGTCATGTTAGAAAGGTGTTTCATCGATGCACTGTGGTAGCAATGTTTCAACAGCACAAGAGTTTCAACAATGTTAATAAAATGATATTTTTCTTTTGAAAAATACGTAGCCCTCTGTTAGATCTAAAATTTTCTACTTTTGTGTTATGCAGGTCTGCTGGTGTTCACACTGACAAGAAGAAATAGAGTCTCAAGTTCATGTTGTACAACTCTTGTTTGGTGTTGAGTTTACCTTTGTAGAACCCCAACTGGACTTGGCAATGTCACTGCCAGTTAAACATTATGGTGTTTGTTCCGTATCAAACCATCTGTCTTAAAAGTTTTTTTGTCCAATTTTCAATGCACGTTTTGCCACCATGAAATATTTGCCTTTTGAACCTTTATTTTACCGCTGAAGGTAATGCGCTGAGGCACAGCAATAGATGGTTTGGTTTGCTTTATGTTTACTACTGGAGTGGTTTAAAGTAATAGTATGGTTCTTTAGTCCAAAAGTTAATGTTATTTTAGACTATTAAATGTAGATTATTTCTAAAACCTATTTATAAATGGTTGAGTTTAATTATACTATGAATTGATAATGTGATGCTACAATAAGTATTTGTTAATCATTGATTAATTATATTTAATAAATTTGTCTCGTGAATAATTATTTAATTCTGCAATTATTTTTATAAAGTTTTATAATTAGTTTATATTTAAGTTTTTAAATTAATGTTCAAACATTTGATTTGTCTGATGTGATAAATTTTGTCGACAAACACCTTATCTGTATTAATTAGATCTTGTAGCTACATATATATAAAAAATAAATGATCGTATTTTAAAAAATCTTTACTCTAAACGTTTGTACTCCTATGGTTGCTTCTTTTGGTGAACTTTTTAAATGATATTTTTTAAATTACACAATTTTTTTGAAATTACACTATTATCTATTTCAGAAAATTGTAAAATTAGATCTTGCAGACACTTCAAGCATGGGCCGAGACAACAATTGTTAACGTATATGGCTTAATGAAGTGTTTTTTTTAAAAAAATCTGTAAAAAATCTGATACAATTTTAATGAATTTTTAGGGGCAAACTTAGGATCACCTAATGCCTTCTTCTCCTCTCGAGGTGTCCTTAAAAAACAGAGAAAATACAAATTGATTAGTCAATTGCATATAATACAAAGAGCTATCACCGTGACTACTACCTTTTGCTGAATTGATTTCGATTACCTCGAAAACAGATATAAAGATCTATAAGTATATCTTTGATTACTCTTATCCGTATTTTTTCTAGTTTAAGCATTCGCTTTATTCATGCTTGAACTGTGGGAGATATTAGAGTATATGATATGTGTGTATATGTTAGGTTGGGTATATAGTAATAGTGATGATATTAGATATAATTAGATTATATCAAATTCTTCCTTATTTTTATTTGTAGATCATCTATCATATTCCTGTTCATGTACTTTTATATATACCGTCCCCGAGTCTCAATGCAATACATAAAATATTTTAGTATATTTTAGTAATTTGCGGTGAATTTTAGTATATTATTTTCAAAAATATTTAAAATTAAAAGTTATAATATAAAACATCGATACAGACAATAAAAAGATAAATTTTGGTTTACAATTTTTTACCATTATAATTGTCACACCAAACATTTTTACCGTTGTATCACAAATTTTCTTTATTTTTAAAATATTTCTCATTTATAAACATTTGTATTTATTTCTAAACTTTCCGATATTTTCTTTGATTTTTTAGTTAGCACCCTGTTCAAAATTTTAAATTCAAATTTTGATCGTCAGGGAAGCATAAAAAATTGAGTTTGCGGTCTCCGTATTGAAGCATGAAAAGAACAATGGCTACAATCTCCGTAAGTCATTGATCATTTCGCTCGATTGCTTGTGAAAATGGAGGTTGGCGACTTGGTGGGCGTCCCACCGGGCGTCTCGCCCACCCCCATCGCCGGCGCCCTTGTCGGCTCCATCGAGAGTAGCCCTGCGAAGCCCCCTCACCCCCTTCCTCTCCCTCCTGCTCTTGGCCAGGGAAGCCTCCATCTCCCTCTTTGAGCTGATAGATGTTTCTGAAGATGGCAGCAGCTGGCGCCCTTCATCACCAGATCTAGAGGATGCGACCCCGGATCCGCCACTCTCCCTCACGAAGCAGGCGAATCCGGACCTGGGTAAGTCGAATCTCCCGCCTTTACTACCCCTGCCTGCTCTTGTTGGGGCTACAGTAGCCCAGGGCTTCAATGAAGGGGTCACTTCGCGTACGGCACCTCCTAGAGCTCCAGCACGGCTGCCTCCGCCGCGGGCGCCGGGGATTAAAAGCATTGTGCCCGACATTACGGCTGGTAGGTCGGACAACAACTCTTCTGTCTCCGCCCATTCTGCCTCAAGAAGTTTACCTCCACCGGCTAGCATTCAAGTGCATCTGACTGATGGAACCCGGGGAGAGTGGAAGCCAGTGCTAAGCAAGCACTGGTGGAGAAAGAACGCTGTCCAGTCGTCGCTGACACAATCTCCAAGTTCCCGAGCTCCACTCTCTCATCAACGCAAAAAATTCCTGTTGGCAATGCAGGGTAAATGCTTCAACTGCTTGTCACCTACTCACCGCGTGGCTCATTGCAATGCTCAGACCCGCTGCTGGAAGTGTCATGGAGTTGGCCATATTTCTTCCAGCTGCCACTTAAAACCCTCTCCTTTCTCGCGGCTTGGTCCCAGTGCCACCAGAACAACCCCCACCCCCTCCCCTCAGTGCAAGAGCTCGCCACTGTCAGGCTCCTCAGCCCGCACTCCTCCCACCATGAATGCCCACTGGACTGAGGCACGTCCGCTGAACCTCTCGGACAGAAGGCCTTTGGAAGACTCTTGCTTCCTTTCCGCCACGGGTGAGATTGATAGCAGAGTTGAGCGTTTCTCCAATCACTCTCTTGTAGCATGGGAGACTAACCTACAGGCCGAAAGAAACAAATCGGACGTTGGCCACTTTTCGGACGATTTCCGCGCCTTCTTTGATGTCAGCAGGCGGCAGCTACACCTCCAGGTGACACAATTCTTCCCTGAAGATTTCCTTGTGACATGTGCTGATGCTGCCATCAGGGACGCGACACTGGACGCGGGGACGATGGCCATCAATGGACGCACATACGCTTTTCGCCCTTGGGGCGTCAAGCTGCATGCCAGGCCGGCCTCCCTGCCTTTCCGCATCAGGCTCTGCATTGAAGGTTTGCCGATGCATGCTTGGACGGAGCGTGCTGTTGAACACCTCATCAGGCGTTTTTGTGCAGTGCACTTCTTTGAGGAGTTCTCAAGAAGGGGCAATGAAACCCAGACTTTCAACGTCTGGGCCTGGTGCCACAACCCTGAGAGGATCCCCAAGACTCTATGGCTCACCATTGCAAACCCGGACCCGGTGCAAGAAACTACCAATATTCCGTGGGTACAAGCCGAGCAGTACAACGATGCTGTGGAGGGGGAAAAGCCAGGACATACATATAAGGCGCTTCTCCATTTAGACACTTTGGAAGATTACTCTTTTGCTTCCCAGGTGGACCAACGCCGTGCTCACTCTTTTGAATGGCGTCTTGGGATCCCTGACGGTGACGATATGCGGGGGCCGATCTTGGATGAGAGGCATTGCAGCAGGCGCCTTCCCCGCAGGCGCGACCACGATGACGGCGATGAAGACGAGGGTGACCGGGACCTCTATTACCAAAGCCGCCGCCAGGCCCGATCCATTTGGGTGCGCATCAGTTGCAAGGAGGACTCTGATGTGCACGTGTCTTCAACAAAGCAACACTCGTCATCCTATGCACCACACGACCGTCACCACGAAACAACCTAGAAGGTACTTGACTCTTTAGTAAGCCGGCCTAATCCTGAAGAATACCAATTTCTCTCTCTAGGAAACCCTGTTTCGTATGATGAAACTGTTAGACCAGACCCTATGATCCTTGAGGCCTCTCAAAGTTCTCTTGTTTTGGTTACCTCTGCAACTCAGGTGTTAGAAATACCAGCGACACCAGTCGTTGCCACCTCCTTGCCGCCCCCGGTTGAGACAGAAGATTTCCAAGGATGGCTTGAGGACCTTCTGGCCGAGCTGTCTTCAACGCTACCCCAAGCTTTGCTTCCAACACCTCCAAAGGTACATCACATGCGTAAACAGTTGGTACACAGCAACAATAGACGCAGTGCTCGTCTAGAAGCCAAAAACCCTGAGGGACCGAAAGCTTCTTCCCTAGCCATTAGAGTTCTTGCTAACAAACTGGGTACTGCTGAAACTCCTGCAATGTCTAATTCGTAGAAGGTGGCTGCGCTGTTCAAGAAACCTCTATCGCCGAGGGCGATCCGCGCCATCCGTGAGGCTATCTCGGGTGGCGGAGGACAAGACTGGTTTGCAAGGAGCAGCGCCCCTTCCACATCTACACCTGTTGACTTGGGTATGGAGGCCTAAATCCTTAGGCTGTCATTCCTGCTGTGGATGCCACCCCCCCTGTGTGCTGCATGGCTTTCCACATCAGGAATAGAAATTTAGTCGATTTGACAATTATGTGTATTTTGGCAGCACGGATGTTAGCACTGGTTTGGCGTAATGTTGTAGTGATGAAGTTGGTCATAGTTGTAGTGGATTACCTGGAATGCCAGACTCCAAACTTGTGACATTTTGTTGGAATGTAAGAGGGCTTAATGCCCCTGCGAAGCAAGTTGCCGTGAATCAATTTGTCAGTTCAATGAATCCGACCATTGTCTGTTTCCAGGAAACCAAATTGTGTGTTATAGATGAACCTCTGGTACGACGCATTTTGGGTTGTGTTTTTGCCCCTTCATTTGTATACCTCCCCTCTCAGGGAACCAGAGGAGGAATCCTTCTGGCTGTGGACAGCACAAAGGTGGATATTGTCTCTTATTTTCTAGGTAGTTTCACTCTCACTGCGGTCTTGCAGAATAAATGGAACAACAAAACCTGGTGCATCACCGGAGTATATGGCCCACAAGAGCCTGCCGAAAAGCTCTTGTTCCTCAATGAATTGCACTTCATGCAAAACACAGTGCTTGACTCGTGGTTGGTCATAGGTGACTTCAATCTCATTTTCAATGCGGAGGATAAGAATTCGGGGCGTATCAACCGAGGGCTACTACAACGTTTCAGAGCAACTATGAACTCTTTATCCCTCAAAGCCATAAAGCTGCAAGGTAGACGTTTTACTTGGTCTAGTAACACCACCTCTCCAACCTTGTCCAAGCTAGACCACTTTTTCGCCTCCGAAGGTTGGTTGTCATCTAACCCAGGGAGCCGACTCATAGTGCTGTCTTCGGCAATGTCCGACCACGGTCCGCTCATTCTCTGTAGAATTCCCAAGCTCAATAGGGCAGCTCAGTTTCGCTTCGAAAACTTTTGGTTCGGTAGGACGAATTTCATGCACCAAGTAGCCTCATCTTGGAGGCCGTTGACTCAAATGGCTGATGATCCGATCTATAACCTGCATCTCAAGTTACAGCGGCTGGCCTGCTCGTTGCGCAAATGGAATGCAACCTTGTTGGACGACCTCAAGCTTTGGTTCGAGATTGCAAGCCTAGTAATTCTGTCTTTTGATGAAGCCCAGGAGATAAGGAACCTCTCGTAGGAAGAAAGAGAACTCAAAGCTGAATTGAAGTGCAGATTGCTTGGCTTAGCAGCCATCCGAAAAATTAAATGGAAACAACGTTCCCGGCTTCGTTGGTTAAAGCACGGTGACACAAACTCTAAGTTCTTCCATATCAAGATGAACAATCGTAGAGCCTCCAACTTTATTCCTTATCTTCAGGAGGGAAGTATTATAGCAATTGAGCACGAGGAAAAAGCCAATCTACTTTTTAATCACTTCACCTCCCACCTGGGCCAAGCTAATCCGAGACAGTTAAAGCTCTACCTCAACACTCTATACCCATCGAACTTAAACCTGGCCTCTTTGGACAGACCGGTTACCTTCAGCGAGCTTCAGGCGGCCATTCAAGCTCTACCCTCCGACAAAGCTCCGGGCCCGGATGGTTTTGCGGCTAAATTTTTTCAAAGGTGCTGGAGCTTAATTAAAGTTGACCTTTGGCGAGCTGTCAATCATTTTCTGGAAAACGGATCCCCTCACCTCCATCTTCTGAACTCAGCTCATATAGTGCTGCTTCACAAATCAGTAAACTCGGGCTGCCCAAGTGATTTTAGTCCTATTAGTCTCACGCACAGCTTCGCCAAAATAGTTACCAAGCTAATGGCACTACAGCTAGCTCCCTTCCTTGACCAACTAGTTGATCATAACCAATCGGCGTTCATTAAGAAATGGGGTTTACACGATAATTATCTTCTGGTTCGCGGAGGCTTGCGCGCGCCTCATCAACGGAAAATACCTTCAATTTTTATCAAGCTTGATATCTCCAAGGCTTTTGATTTAGTCAACTGGGCTTACCTTATTGACGTTCTAACTCACAGAGGATTTGGTCGAAGATGGGTCAATTGGGTGTCGAACTTATTTTTTTCCTCCTCATCTTCTATTATCCTCAATGGTTTACCCGACCAACCCTTTTTCCATGGCAGCGGAGTCAGGTAAGGAGATCCCCTCTCCCCATTGCTTTTTCTGCTGGCCGTTGATCCTTTGCAGCGTATGATCTCCTGGACAGAATCGGTGAACCTTCTAAAGCCGTTTAACGGTATTCAGCTCAACAACCGAGCATCCATGTACGCGGACGATGTGGGCATCTTCCTCAATGCTTGCCCCTTAGAGGCTCCCTGCCTAAAGCGAATTCTAGACACCTTCGGGGATGCTTCTGGACTGCGAATCAACTACGATAAAACAGAATTATTCCCGATTCACTGTTCAGAGTCGATGATTAGTGATATCTAGGGGGTTTTTCCCGCTAAGGTGGCTCGGTTCCCTTGCAAATACCTCGGGCTTCCATTGCTCATCGGCAAGACACGCAAAATTCACCTTCAACCTCTGATTGATAAGACGGCGAGCAGATTAGCAAATTGGAAGGGTAAACCACTGAACAAAGCGGGACGCATCACCCTAATTCAGTCTACCCTCTTGGCGATACCAATTTTCCACATCTCTGTTCTTCCCGACAACAAATGGCTCTACAAACAATTGGACGCAATCAGCCGCAACTTCCTTTGGGGTCATGTTAATACTCAAGGTGCAGCGAGGGGAATCAGTCTTGTCAATTGGCAACAAGTTTGCATTCTGAAATCACTTGGGGGTACGGGAATTCTCAACTTAGAACGGTTTTGTCGGGCATTAAGGCTTCGCTGGCTCTGGCTAAAATGGAACGACCCGGCAAAACAATGGCTACACTTGCTTCCGCAATACTCGCACAAGGACACTGATCTCTTCCGTGCATCGACGATTATCCGCTTGGGAAACGGGAATCTCGCCAACTTCTGGCACGACAGATGGCTGGACTCAAGGCCTTTGCGCCTGCTTGCCCCAAACCTGTTCGACATCTGCACCAGAAAAAATCACTCCGTGAAGCAAGCGCTGCTACAAGATGCGTGGTTCCGTAGTGTCCGATGGATCACTACATACCAGCAGCTACAGGAGTTGTTGTTCATTGCGGAGGCCGTTAGAGAGGTCAACCTGAACGCCATAGTGAATGATGAGGTAACCTGGCGTTGTGTGGCACCCCGATTTATCGAAATCGAAACATTATTGAATTTCATAAGAAAAACAATAATATAAGAGGTTCATCATGCGACAAACGTACATACGACAGTATTCATGGTACGCAGACTATATCTATTACATCAGAGTTTAATAAAAACAATAATAAAGATAATCAAAATGCATGACGAACGTCTTCTTCAAGATCTTTTCTCTTGACTGGGTCGCTACTCCAGATCGTCGTCATAGTAGGCATCCTCTGTGGGGTTCAACGGGTATGAGTAAAAAAAGTACTCAACAAGCCACCGCAAATGCAGGTAATAATGCAAGGTAATAACAAAAGAAGGATAATTGGCTAAAAGTGTGGAAAAGTACATTTTCAATTATTGCAGTTAATGTAGTCAATTTTATCATGCGGAAAATAAACATGAACAACAATAACATCATCTAACTCAAGGAGTACGTTTTACCTCATCGCACAACAGTCCTTACATGTCAAACCATCATGCACAAACATATCAAAAGTAATCTAACTGTGGGATGTCACGCAACCCGCCCTTGACCGTGGGCTCGACTTTTCAAAAAGATTAATGACTCTGATCAGAGATGTACTACTGTACCCACAAGGCACGCACTCATCCCAAACGAGATGACCCATACCACAGGAACTCGTGCCAAAACCTCAGCATGAAATGCTCCAAGCGATAACCACCCGCTCTAGGTTTCGCCGGCGCGTCGGGCCGCATCCCGGCTAACGTCGCACCCCCTTTTGCGCCACATTGGTACAAGCCACCCGCAGGTGCTGCTTGACCCATCTCCAAATGGTGGCCTCGGTTTGGAACACTCCATACCTTAGTTAGGACTTACCCATTAGACTTGTGGTTAGTACGGAAGTGTATTGCAACAGATCCCGCAGACCGGTCCTTATAGTGCCCCGGGTGCTACCAACCAATGCCCTAGCTTGCACCCGGAACCCACCGTGCATTCACTCACAACCACAACTCCAACACCGACAGAATTCCAAAGATGAGAGTAACGGGGATCATATAGTAGAACCAAGTTACTACGACTCATTTTTAATCCTATAGCAATCATGTCAATACATTGGACACTAGCTAATAACATTAATCATATGGTGACAAGGAGTTTAGGCTAGAGAGCATGGCTTGGGTTGCACATCAAGGTCGGGGGATCCTAAATATATATATTGTAAGGGTTTCATTTGACTAATGCATGTATATCCTGTGTGTTTTAGCGATAGTTTAATAAAACATGGGTTCAATATGCTCAAAAGATTGGTTTGGTGACTTGCCTTGTTCAGCGAAGGGAGAGGGAGGAACTTCCGGGAAATATTCCGGCTCCTCGGTGGCGTCGTAGTCTTCCCAATATAAATAAAATAAAAATAAATACAACATTCAATTTAAACAATCTAAAACCACACAACAAGCACATAGGTTTAAATTGGTTTTAATTTAAATGAAATCAAGTTGTTAAGTTTCTGAAATTTATTTTAGAAATAATTTAGAAGGAATTATAATGAAGGATTGTCCTTTATAAAAATGGGTTTTAAATGTGAATAATCTCATTTTAAGTTAAATAATTTAAAATGAAAGGTTCAGAGAAAACTTAGTGGTTTCATTATTCTAACAGGGAATAAATAAATATAAGCTTTATTGAAATTTAAATAATTAAATTTGCACTTTTACCCTAAGGGCATTTGAATACCTATTTAAATAAACATGAAAAATCCAAAGTAAACATATTGTTTTTATTGAATGAACATGTAGAAAATAATATTACAAATTTTCTGAAAGTGGAATGAGAATTTTTGAAGTTAAATGCGCCAGATATGAATTTTACAAGTTTAAAACAATTTCTGGAATTTATTTTCAAATTTAAATCCCCTCGGGTCCACGGTGAACCAGGCCCACGGTGAACCCGCGCACTGTGCGCGTGCACCAGGTTGATCTGGACCGTTGGATCCAGATCCAACGCGCGAGTTCGAGGCGGGGGAGTTAAAGTGACGTGGACGGCCAGGATTAAAACATCGAACCGGTACACGATGGACGGACCAGATGCGATGCGGGATTTTAAATCTAGCGAACGGCTCAGATTAGAACATACCCCTTCACTGAGATCTAACGGATCCGATTAAACCGCACGAGGGATTTAATCATCACCGTTGGATCCCGACCGCACGGTCGCGATCGAATCTGACACAGCACGTGTCGGGGGGGGGGGGGTTAAGTACCCGTCTTCCCCGACTCCGGCGACGCGACGACGAGCGATTCCGGTGACGGCGAGGGCTATCCGGCCTAACCAAGGCTAAATACGTAACGAGGGAACTAAGGGGAACACGAGGGTACCCTTGCGGTGGTCCGAGGTCGACGGAGCGAGGCCGTTGACGAGAAGAGGCGGCGAAGGCTTTCGGGTCCTGGGCGACGATAGTGATCCGGCGGGGTCCGGTGTCGACGGAGGGGTGGCCGAGGTTGGTGTCGTCCTTGCGGTCACGGTGGTGGCGATGGCGTGGACGGGGGTGGTCCGAGGCGGCGGCGAGCGGTGGCCGGAGGTGAAACAATAGAGGTGCGCTAAAAATCGAATCGCGGGCGCTCGGTTTGTCCTTGCAGCGAATGGTCGTGGGGGTCGAACGCGGTGGAGGCCAGGGGGTTTAAATAGGGGTACCAACGGGGGCAGGGGGGCACAATGAGGGGAGACCGTGAGTAAACACCGCCGAGGCGGTTTCACCGCATGCAGGCGATAACGGGACGATGACGCGTGAATTCAATGAGGGAAACAGTCGGCGCATCGCGGGGGTTTTAATGCCGGCGATAAATGGAGGGGAGGGGACCGGCAACGAGCGAATCGTGGGGATTAAATTCGCTGGCGAAGTTTGGGGGCGGTGGCGGGAGGTAGACGACGGTACTGACAGGCGGGGGCCACTGGCCAGCGAGCGTGAGCGCGCGAGCGAGGGGACTGACGGGTGGGGCCGAGCGGTCGGGCGCGAGGGGTTTGGTTGGCGCTGACAGGTGGGACCGGGCACGCGTGCGGAGAGGAGGTCTCTGACGGGCGGGGTCCACTGGTCAGATGGCGCGCGCGGGGAGGACTGGGCTGGGCCGGCTGGGAGAGAGAGAAAGGGAGGGGAGGCCCATTACTGTTTTAAAAGGTTTTCTGATTTAAAATAATTACAGAAAGTAGATTAAATCATTTGGGGCATTTCCAGGGTGGATAAAGATTTGTAAAAATTCTCAAAAATATATCTTGGCTTTGGGATCATATACAAAAAATTTCAGCTCCTGGTTTGGCCATTTCATCTAGGTTGTAGTTCAAAAGGGTGAAAGGGTGTATTAAAGGTATTTCCAAAATAATTAATTCCAGGAAAATATATTAAATAATATTTTTATTCCTTTGAAAATTTGGTGTGTTACAAACCTATCCCCCTTACAAATAATCTCGTCCTTGAGATTGGAGCGCTACTCGAATAGTTCAGGGTATTGGGCTTTCAGTTCGTCTTCTTTTTCCCACATAGCTTCTTCGACGGGGTGGTTGTCCCACTGAACCTTGCAGAAGCGGACTACACGACTCCTGGTTACCCTTTCCTTGGTCTCCAAGATCTTGATGGTTTTCTCGATGTAGGTCAAATCCTCTTGGACGTTGAGTTGTTGAAGATCGGCTTGCTCGGTGGGCACACGAAGACACTTCTTCAACTAAGAGACATGGAACACATCGTGAACTCCTGCTAATGATGGAGGCATCTCAAGTTGATATGCCACTTCTCCTTGCCGTCAGAGGATCTGAAAGGGTCCGACATAGCGGGGTGCTAGCTTGCCTTTCATGTTGAACCTTTGAGTGCCACGGAGGGGAGTGACTCGGAGATAGACATAATCGCCCTCCTCAAAGGTTAGGTCTCTTCGACGGTTGTCGGCGTAGCTCTTTTGTCGGGACTGGGCTATCTTTAATCTGTCCCTGATGATTTTGACCTTCTCTTCAGCTTCTCTTAGTATATCTGTCCCAAATAGTTGCGACTCTCCGGTCTGATCCCAGAGCAGCGGCGTTCTGCACTTACGCCCATAAAGTGCTTCGAACGGGGACATTTGCAGGCTAGCTTGATAGCTATTGTTGTAGGAGAACTCCGCTTAGGGCAAGTTATTGTCCCACATTCCGCTAAAGTCTAGAGCGCAAGCTCTAAGCATATCTTCCAATATCTGGTTGACCCTTTCGGTTTGACCATCGGTTTGTGGATGATAGGCGGTGCTAAAGTTCAGCCGGGTGCCGAGTTCCTCTTGAAGGTTCTTCCAAAACTTGGAGGTAAACTGACTCCCACGGTCAGATACGATCTTTTTAGGAACTCCATGTAGGCACACGATCCGGGTCATATATAACTCAGCCAACTTGGTGACAGTGTAAGTTGTCTTGACCAGGATGAAGTGAGCCACCTTGTGAGTCGATCGACGATCACCCAGATAGAATCATGACCAGCTTGGGTCCTGGGCAGTCCTATGATGAAGTTCATTCCTATCTCTTCCCACTTCCATTCGGGGACCTTGAGGGGTTGAAGAAGTCCAGCAGGTATTTGATGCTCTGCCTTGACTCGCCGGCATGTGTCGCACTTGGCCACATACTCAGCTATTTCCCTCTTCATGCTGACCCACCAGTATTTTTCTTTCAAGTCTTGATACATCTTTGTACTCCCGGGATGAATGGAGTATAGAGTGTCGTGGGCTTCCTGAAGGATGAGGGTCTTCAACTCAGGCGTGTCGGGTACGCATATCCGGTTTCCGAACCAGATGGTACCATGCTCGTCCTCGGAAAATCCGAGGGCTTTACCCTTTCTCATGTTCCACTGGATCTCCAAGATGTCTGGGTCTTCCTTTTGCTTTTCTCGGATCTGGTCTATCAAGATAGTCCTATACTCCAAAGCAGTGAGGTATGCTCGGGTGGTGATCCCTAAATTCAGCCTTTCCATTTCCTTGTAAAGCAAAGGAGCTTGATCCTGAATCATGATGGCATTGCAGTACCCTTTTCGACTAAGAGCGTCTGCCACCACATTTGCCTTGCCTGGATGATAATGGATGCCCAAGTCATAATCCTTGATGAGTTCCAACCATCTCCTTTGCCTGAGGTTCAGGTCCGGTTGGGTGAATATGTACTTGAGGCTCTTGTGGTCGGTGAAGACCTCACACCGATTCCCCACAAGGTAATGTCTCCATATTTTCAAGGCATGAACCACGACTGCTAACTCCAAGTCGTGGGTTGGGTAGTTCATCTCATGCAGTCTCAGCTGTCGGGAGGCGTAGGATATCACCTTCCCCTCTTGCATCAAGACACATCCCAATCCTTGACGAGAGGCATCACAGTAGACGTGGAAGTCTTTCCGGATGTCTGGCAGAGTCAGGATAGGAGCTGACACGAGCTTCTTCTTGAGGGTTTGGAAGCTTTCTTCACAATCTGGGGTCCATTCAAATTTTACTTCCTTTTGAAGCAGTCTGGTCATAGGCTTGGCGATCTTCGAAAAATTCTCGATGAACCGACGGTAGTATCCGGCTAATCCGAGAAAACTCCGGATCTCGGTCACGGTCGTGGGTTGAAGCCAGTTGGTTACTGCTTCCACGGTGGTTGGGTCTACTGCTATTCCTCCGGCAGATATGACATGGCCTAGGAAATTCACCTCAGACGACCAAAATTCGCACTTGCTGTATTTGGCGTACAATTGTTGTTCCCTTAGCTTTCCGAGGGTCAGACGGAGGTGAGTTTCATGTTCCTCCTTGGTCTTGGAGTAGATGAGGATATCGTCGATGAACACCATGATGAACTTATCCAAGAACTCCATGAATACATTGTTCATCATATTCATGAAAAAAGCCGGGGCATTTGTGAGTCCGAACGACATCACAGTATACTCGTAGAGTCCATAGCGGGAGGTGAAGGCAGTCTTGGGTATGTCCTCTTCTCTAATCCTCAATTGGTGATAACCTGACCTGAGGTCAATCTTGGAACACACCGAGGATCCCTTCAGTTGATCGAACAGGTAATCGATCCGAGGCAATGGATACTTGTTCTTGATGGTTACGTCGTTCAAGGCTCTATAGTCCACACACATCCTCTTGGTCTTGTCCTTCTTCATGGCAAAGATGACCGGTGCACCCTAGGGTGAGGTACTCGGTCGGATGTACCCTTTCTGCTCTAGGTCTTCGATGTTGCTCTTGACTTCGGCTAATTCATTGGCGGCCATCCGGTATGGGCGCTTGGAGATTGGAGTAGTCCCGGAGACAAGCTTGATTCTGAATTCGATGTCCCGCTTGGGAGGCATTCCAGGTAAGTCCTCGGGGAAGACGTCCATAAACTCCTTGACGATGGGCACTTCTTCAAGAGCTAGAAAGTGAAGAGATGCTTCAGGGGGTTTGCGGCTGGTCATCCGAAAAGCGACGGCTTCGCCTTCGGGGTTGGTCATGGATACGGACTTGTTGGCACCGTTGATCACTCCCTTGTGCTTCATCAACCAATCCATCCCTAGGATGAGGTCGAGTCTGGTGCACTTAATGAGGACTGGCTCTACTCGGAACAATACTCCTTGTATCTCTATCTTAACCTTAGGACTATATAAGTGGGCTAAGGTTTTATTGCCTGGAGTGGCAATCATCATGGGGACGGATAGAGGGAGTACGTCCAAGTTGTGGGTTTTCACAAAATCTTCTGAGATGAAGGAATGCGTTGCTCCAGAGTCAAATAAAATCATAGCTGGTACGGAATTTGCAGTAAACGTACCGAGCACGACTTCGAGAGCCTCCTGAGCTTCCTCTGCGGTGATGCGGTTTACGCGGGCATGAACCGCCTGGTTGGGTGCCGCGCCTTGGGGCTGCTTGGGGTGAGGACACTGGTGCGAATAGTGCCCTTCCTTCCGGCAGTTGAAGCAGACGACCGGCCTCCCTTGGCGATCCTTCAAGATCAGGGCCTTGGTGGCGGGCGTCGGCTGAGCGGCCGGAGCTGGTGGAGCGGGGCGGGGATGCCCGGCGTTGGATCCACTGGCGGCGTGAGGTGGCCTGTAGGCGGGCCGAAGATGGTAGGCGGGCGCTGGCGGCGGAGGAACGAAGCGGGGCCTCTGAGAGTTCGCCTGTTTATGCTTGAAGGCGATCATCTTCCTCTTCTTGATGTCTAGCTTGTTTTGCTCAGTCTCTTGGATGAGCGCTTTATTCACCAACCATTGAAAGTCGGCGTAGTCGGTGGCGACGAGCTGGATGGACATCTCATCCTTAAGTCCCCGGAGGAACTTGGTCTGGCAGAGGGCGTCGGTCCGCACTTCCTCTGGCGCGTAGCGTGTCAGACGCTTAAATTCATGGAGATACTCCATGACGGTCCGGCTGCCCTGTTGCAGGTCGCGGAACTCCTGCTGTTTTACCGCGATGACACCGGCGGGGACGTGGGCGGCGCGGAAGGCAATAGTGAACTCCGCCCATGTCACCACGTGGTCCTCAGGCTGGGACTCACGGTAGTTGTCCCACCATTCGGCGGCGGGACCCTGGAGCCCATGAGTGGCGAAGGCCACTCGCTCCCGGTCGGTGCAGGGGAGGAGGTCCAACTTCTTCCCAATGGTGCGAAGCCAATCTCCGGCCTCCATGGGGTTGGTGGTGCTAGAGAAGATGGGTGGGCGCAAGCGCAGAAACTTCGAGAGTTGGTGAGCGGGCGCGGGTGCTGGTGCGCGAGGGGCAGGACTCCCTATTCTGCAGACGGTCCAACTGAGCTTGTTGGTGTTGCATCTGAGTGAGGAGGGCGGTGATTAGTTGGTTCTGGTTCACCATCATTTCCGCCAAGGTGGGATGGCTGGCGGATGGCGACCCAGACTGTCGTGGGCCCGTTGCACCCCAGTTGGGTACAACACCCTCGGGCGCGTCACAGCTTCCTCCTTCTCTGTTGTTGGAGCCGGCGTTCTGGTGGTCGGTCATCTTCTGAACATACGACGTTTTAAGGCAAAAAAGATGATGAATTAACAGTATAATTAAAAATAGCTCATAAGGCTCATGCATATATGTCAACCAAGTGGTAAAAATTATTCATTACAATCAAGCTCTTATTCTACCTATAACACAACTCGTTGTAGATAGCACCACATACAAAAATTATTTTATTATAAAAGCGGTATCTAGCGCCTACTCGCCACCGGAGGCGGTCTCCGTGCTCTCGGAACCACGAGTACGCGGCTCCCGAGGGATGGTGGGCTTGAGAAAATTCTCGATAATTGGGTCGGAGACAAGGCCAGGGCGTGGTGCAGGGGCGCTGGTGGATGGTCCGGCGGTGGAGGGGTGTGGCAGGATCCTCTTGGGGCGAGGGGCAGGCTCACGGATGGGCTTCCTCTTCCTTGGGAGGAGGGGAACCATCTCCGCGATGTCCTTCTGCAGCTGCATAATCTTGCGCTGCAGCTCGCCATTCTGTTGGATCAAGTTCTTCGTCTCTTCGCGAAGAAACTCAACCGCCTCATGGGGCTCATCGGCGTCGAGAACCACCTCAGTATGGAGGTCGTCCATGGCCTAAAGAAGACACGACTGCCGGGCCATGACCGGATCACGAACGGAGTGAACTCCGATGTAGATACTACGGTGGGCGCCGGGAGGGCGCTTTGGCACAAGCCGGAAGGACGAGTTCTGAAGACGATCATCATAGATCATCCTCAACTACATAAGGGCCTGGAGGGCGACTCGTTGGCACGCGACATCGAAAGTCGGGCCCCCAATTGTGGTGGTGTAAGGTGGCAGGTGCTCTCCGGAGCCGTGGATGGTGAGGGAGACGTCGCAAGGTCTGACAAACTCTTCCATGTATACTCCTTGGAATTCGGGTTCGAAGAGGAACCCGAGGAAGGTGAGCATCTTGCGGAGCTCCCTGACGAAGCCCTTGAAGTGGCGGCAGTAGCTGTGGACTTGGTAGACATGCATCTACAAAACAACAAGTTGAAGAAAAGTGAGAGGAGGAACAAATTTTGCAAAGTAGGTTTTCGAGAAATAATTTTCTGCAGCTATTAGCTAGGCGGGTCTGTTTGGCTTCCTACAGTCAAGTCAGCTCTGATACCATCGTGTGGCGCCCCGATTTATCGAAATCGGAACATTATTTAATTTCGTAAGAAAAACAATAATACAAGAGGTTCATCATGCGACAAATATACATACGACAGTATTCATGGTACACAGACCATATCTATTACATCAGAGTTTAATAAAAACAATAATAAATATAATCAAAATGCATGACAGACGTCTTCTTCAAGATCTTTTCTCTTGACTGGGTCGCTACTCCAGACCGTCCTCATAGTAGGCATCCTCTGTGGGGTTCAACGGGTATGAGTACAAAAAGTACTCAACAAGCCACCACAAATGCAGGTAATAATGCAAGGTAATAACAAAGGAAGGATAATTGGCTAAAAGCGCGGAAAAGTACATTTTCAATTATTGCAGTTAATGTAGTCAATTTTATCATGCGGAAAATAAACATGAACAACAATAACATCATCTAACTCGAGGACTACGTTTTACCTCCTCGCATAACAGTCCTTACATGTCAAACCATCATGCACAAACATATCAAAAGTAATCTAACTGTGGGATGTCACGTAACCCGCCCTTGACTGTGGGCTCGGCTTTTCGAAAAGATTAATGACTCTGTTCAGAGATGTACTACTGTACCCACAAGGCACGCACTCATCCCAAATAAGATGACCCATACCACGGGAACTCGTGCCAAAACCTCAGCATGAAATGCTCCAAGCGATAACCACCCGCTCTAGGTTTCGCCGGCGCGCCGGGCCGCATCCCGGCTAACGTCGCACCCCCTTTTGCGCCACATTGGTACAAGCCACCCGCAGGTGCTGCTTGACCCATCTCCAAATGGTGGCCTCAGTTTGGAACACTCCATACCACTTACCCATTAGACTTGTGGTTAGTATGGAAGTGTATTGCAACGGATCCCACAGACCGGTCCTTATAGCGCCCCGGGTGCTACCGACCAATGCCCTAGCTTGCACCCGGAACCCACCATGCATTCACTCACAATCACAACTCCAACACCGACAGAATTCCAAAGATGAGAGTAACGGGGATCATATAGTAGAACCAAGTTACTACGACTCATTTTTAATCCTATAGCAATCGTGTAAATACATTGGACACTAGCTAATAACATTAATCATATGGTGACAAGGAGTTTAGGCTAGAGAGCATGGCTTGGGTTGCACATCAAGGTCGGGGGATCCTAAATAAATATATTGTAAGGGTTTCATTTGACTAATGCATGTATATCCTATGTGTTTTAGCGATAGTTTAATAAAACATGGGTTCAATATGCTCAAAAGATTGGTTTGGTGACTTGCCTTGTTCAGCGAAGGGAGAGGGAGGAACTTCCGGGAAATATTCCGGCTCCTCGGTGGCGTCGTAGTCTTCCCAATATAAATAAAATAAAAATAAATACAACATTCAATTTAAACAATCTAAGACCACACAACAAGCACATAGGTTTAAATTGGTTTTAATTTAAAGGAAATCAAGTTGTTAAGTTTCTGAAATTTATTTTAGAAATAATTTATAAGGAATTATAATGAAGGATTGTCCTTTATAAAAATGGGTTTTAAATGTGAATAATCTCATTTTAAGTTAAATAATTTAAAATGAAAGGTTCAGAGAAAACTTAGTGGTTTCATTATTCTAACAGGGAATAAATAAATATAAGATTTACTGAAATTTAAATAATTAAATTTGCACTTTTACCCTAAGGGCATTTGAATACCTATTTAAATAAATATGAAAAATCCAAAGTAAACATATTGTTTTTATTGAATGAACATGTAGGAAATAATATTACAAATTTTCTAAAAGTGGAATGGGAATTTTTGAAGTTAAAATGCGCCAGATATGAATTTTACAAGTTTAAAACAATTTCTGGAATTTATTTTCGAATTTAAATCCCCTCGGGTCCACGGTGAGCCAGGCCCACGGTGAACCCGCGCACTGTGCGCATGCACCGGGTTGATCTGGACCGTTGGATCCAGATCCAACGCGCGAGTGCGAGGCGGGGGAGTTAAAGTGACGTGGACGGCCAGGATTAAAACATCGAACCGGTACACGATGGACGGACCAGATGCGATGCAGGATTTTAAATCTAGCGAACGGCTCAGATTAGAACGTACCCTTTCACCGGGATCTAACGGATCCGATTAAACCACATGAGGGATTTAATCATCATAGTTGGATCCTGATCGCACGGTCGCGATCGAATCCGACACGGCACGTGTCGGGGAGGGGGGGTTAAGTACCCGTCTTCCCCGACTCCGGCGACACGACGGCGAGCGATTCCGGCGACGGCGAGGGATATCTGGCCTAACCAAGGCTAAATACGTAACGAGGGAACTAAGGGGAACACGAGGGTACCCTTGCGGTGGTCCGAGGTCGGCGACGAGAAGAGGCGGCGAAGGCTTTTGGGTCCTGGGCGACGACAGCGATCCGGCGGGGTCCGGTGTCGACGGAGGGGTGGCCGAGGTTGGTGTCGTCCTTGCGGTCACGATGGTGGCGATGGTATGGATGGGGGTGGTCCGAGGCGGTGGCGAGCGGTGGCCGGAGGTGAAACAGTAGAGGTGCGCTAAAAATCGAATCGCGGGCGCTCGGTTTGTCCTTGCAGCGAATGGTCGTGGGGGTCGAACGCGGTGGAGGCCAGGGGGTTTAAATAGGGGTACCGGCGGGGGCAGGGGGGCACAATGAGGGGAGGCCGTGAGTAAATGCCGGCGAGGCAGTTTCACCGCATGCAGGCGATAACAGGACGATGACGCGTGAATTCAATGAGGGAAACGGTTGGCACGTCGCGGGGGTGTTAATGCCGGCGATAAATGGAGGGGAGGGGGCCGGCGACGAGCGAATCGCGGGGATTATATTCATCGGCGAAGTTTGGGGCGGCGGCGGGAGGTAGATGACGGTACTGACAGGTGGGGGCCACTGGCCAGCGGGCGTGAGCGCGCGAGCGAGGGGACTGACGGGTGGGGCCGAGCGGTCGGGCGCGAGGGGTTTGGTTGGCGCCGACAGGTGGGACCGGGCACGCGTGCGGAGAGGAGGTCTCTGACGGGCGGGGTCCACTGGTCAGATGGCGCGCGCGGGGAGGAGTGGGCTGGGCCGTCTAGGAGAGAGAGAAAGGGAGGGGAGGCCCATTACTGTTTTAAAAGGTTTTCTGATTTAAAATAATTGCAGAAAGTAGATTAAATCATTTGGGGCATTTCGAGGGTGGATAAAAATTTGTAAAAATTCTCAAAAATATATCTTGGCTTTGGGATCATATACAAAAATTTTCAGCTCCTGGTTTGGCCATTTCATCTAGGTTGTAGTTCAAAAGGGTGAAAGGGTGTATTAAAGGTATTTCCAAAATAATTAATTCGAGGAAGATATATTAAATAATATTTTTATTCCTTTGAAAATTTGGGGTGTTACACGTTGGACACCGACAGGGAGTTTCACGGTCAAATCGGCCTACTTGTGCCAGTTCATGGGCATGCAGAGGCCAATCCTCGCCTCACAGCTGGGGAAGAGCAAGGCGGAACCGAAGTGCAAGTTTTTTGTCTGGACGCTACTGAAGCAGAAAATCCTCACAGCTGATAATGTACTCAGACATGGTTGGGTCTGCTACCCCTTTTGTCACATTTGCATGACTGGGATGGAGACACCTCAACACCTCGCTTGCGGCTGCTCATTCACAGCTCAGGTCTGGTCGTGAGTCACGTCTTTCTTCAATCTCACGGGCCTCCCCCCTCTCCCTTCTGGCGAGCTCCCATAGAGATGGTGGCTTAGCGCTGCCACGAGAATGCCTGCGATTGCCCGTAAGAGATTCAATGGGCTGGTCATCTACCTTTGGTGGAATATTTGGAAAGAACGTAATAATCACATCTTCCAATCCAAATTTGCAACGATACCTATCGTTAGTGAGAGAGTAATTACAGATTTTTTTGCTTTCTCTTTAGCATGCTCAGCAGATCTGTAACCCCCCTCTCTACTAGCCCTGTATTTTTCCTAACTGCTGTTTCCCCGGGTCTTTACCCCCCTTAATATATATTTAGCAGCGAAGCTCTCACTTGCTTGCTCAAAAACAATTAATGGGAATTAACATTTGCAAGATTGTTCGCGTGAACCCCGCAAAGAGAAGCTGAGATCACTAGGGGAACAAGGCTGTTTGCCAAGTGCCTAGGGCACTCGGCGAAGCCTCTTTTGCACTCGGCAAAGGCTTCGCCGAGTGCCACACTCGACGAACCCCACTCGGTACACGCCTTATCGGCGACGAGGGTGTTCGCCGAGTGCTTTTTATCAGGCACTCGACGAAGTCTTTGCCGAGTGCAATATAGACTTCGCCGAGTGCCACGTGTAGCACTCGGCAACGGTGGCCTGTTGACGGTCGGGGTGGCCGTTAACAGCGTTCGCCGAGTGCCCCACGTGGCACTCGGCGAAGGCGGTTTGCCGAGTGCCTCCACGAGGCACTCGGCGAAGGCTGTCAGGGCTCGGGTGGTAGGGCTTTGCCGAGTGCCCCACGCGGCACTCGGCGAAGGGGGTTTGTCAAGTGCCACGTGGAGGCACTCAGCAAAGCCTCCCCAGAATGCACAGAAACGTGCCACATGGCACATTTCTTTGCTATTTAGGTGGCTTTGCCGAGTGTAGCACTCAACATTTTTTTTATTTTTTTTCATTTATTTAATGCATATTTCATCCAAAAATCAAATTCAATCACAAAATTCATCACAAATTCATATTTAGTCACAAAATTCATTCCAAAATTCACATTCAATCACAAATATTCACATTCAATCACTATATGAATCACAAATTCACTCACATCACAAAAATCACATTCACATCACAAAAATCACATTCACATCACAAAATTCACGATCACATCACAAATTCACGTTCACGTCACAAATTCAAGTTCAAATTGACATCACAAGTATTTATTTATATTTAGTTGTAAAAGATTACAAATGTAATCATGAACACAAATATGATTTTTCCATAATTTTTGAGTCATTATTTCATGTACATGCATTTCAAATTTGACCCACTTGGAAGTAAATCTTAGAAATACGATTAATTTATTAAAAATATCAAACCCACTCATAAAAGTATGAAAATTTTCCATGGATTAACAGATGTTGAATTATGACTGTAAAAAAAAATTCAGGTTCAAAACATTTTTAAAATGTGATATGGACTCAAAATGTGTTTTCACATGAAATAATAGGATTATATACTTTGCCGAGTGCATTTAGATATGGCACTCGGCAAAGGTGATTTTTTGGGTCTTTGCCGAGTGCCATTTATATTTGCACTCGGCAAAGATTTTTTATACTATTTTCAAAAAAAACTAAAATAGAATAAAGACTTTAAAAAATCCCATAATTTAGAATTATATAATATACACTAATATTTCATCCTAGAAAATTTCTAAGTTCAAATAAACAAATATAAGGCACTTGTGGTTTAAATTTGGGATCTTTTACTTAAAATCCTATAAACAACTTTTATTAACCAAAAATAGCAAACTAACTCTAAAAAAGGCCAATTTTTCACATGGTATAAGATAAATTGAGTTTTAGTAGTACAAAAAGTTTTAAGTTCAAACAAATATTTGGATATCGATTTGCTTCTAAACCTAACTCATTTCATCCCTAAACTCCTAAACCTTCTCGAAGATTTTCCAATTTCTAAAGGTCATACTTGAAAACTTTGTCGAAACATTATGAATTTTTTACCACATTATATATGTATGATATAATGGCACCATGTCAAGTGTCATATTTTTAGGCATCAATTACATTTTCTATAATTAAAAAACCATTAACCTGCATATTGCCGGTTGAGTGTCGTAAATTAGATTTTAAATATTTAGTTGTAAAAGATTACAAATGTAATCATGAACACAAATATGATTTTTCCATAATTTTTGAGTTATTATTTCATGTACATGCATTTCAAATTTGACCCACTTGGAAGTAAATCCTAGAAATACGATTAATTTATTAAAAATATCAAACACACTCATAAAAGTATGAAAATTTTCCATGGATTAACAGATGTTGAATTATGATTGTAAAAAAAATTCAGGTTCAAAACATTTTTAAAATGTGATATGGACTCAAAATGTGTTTTCACATGAAATAATTGGATTATATACTTTGCTGAGTGTTTTTCTGGGTGGCACTCAGCAAACCCAAAATTTCACCCCTACCGTCATAACGGCGTCAGCAAAAAATGAGCGGGGATTTTTCAGGCTGTTTGCCGAGTGCCTACGGCGTGGCACTCGGCAAATAACATTATTCGCCGAGTGCAACAATCTTTGCCGAGTGCATTCCATCGGGCCCTCGGCAAACTCTGCAACAATCTTTGCCGAGTGCATTCCATCGGGTACTCGGCAAACTCTAGTGGATATACCTTCTAGAACAGTAGCAAATTAATCTCGTCGCCTCATCGAAGATATAAGAACAGAGGAAATTCAAATTACCATTAACTAACTAGTAAAGCATCATCATATTCAAAAGCTGATCGAATTAAAGTTCCAAACCACGGGTAACGGAAAAAAATAAGCGCATCCTGTATGTACTATGTGAGCTGTGCATACCTGCCTCGGATGAGTGACACGTGTCCATAATCCATATCCAACGGTACACAGGATTGGCTCTAGCTTCCTTTTCCGTGGCTCCGTCTCGGCTTAATCTAATGTAGCTCGGCTCCCCTGCACTGTATCTGAAGGCCAATCAGATTTGACCCGGATTTTGTGCGATGGAGCTCTCCACGGCGATCGATCTTTGCCTTGCTTCTCCCCTTGCGTTGTCCTCAACGTTGTGCGCCCTTGCCCCGATCAACCAGCAATGATGCGTCTCAAGAAACGCCAGGTTGTGCGCTTTTGCTTCATGGTCGCTGCCGTCACCCACGGCGCTGAGAGCTAAACCACTAGGTCATGAGCCCGTGGCCGCTCAGCACGCCCGTTCGCCGGTGCCCGTGACCGCTGTCCTCCACCACGACATCGTATGTAATAATACAATTAGGGAGATGCACCCACAGGATCCCTCTGAAAGACAATAGTATGTTCTCAAGAGGACATGAAGTTTTACCACAGGTAGCACACTTCTCCTGTGTCCCTGAAAACATGCTCGTGGCTTTGCTTGACGATCTTGTCTGAACAAAACTATGATCTTTTGAATGATTCTGATAAATAACCCAATCATCAGATCCATTTACGACATCTATCAACATATCTATCTACTTGCAACATTACACTATCCTACAGATCCATTTTTACTTTTCCCCCAGCCATCCAAATATTGTTTTCCCCATCCTTTTTATCTAGAACATAAGAACATGGAATAGAAAAATAGAGACATATGAAAGAGTTAACTTGCAGCGGTCTTGTTGCATGGCATGGCGGCCTGACGTCCTGGCGACCTGGCGGGGCAGCGGCCTGATGCCTCGACGGCGCGGCGACCTGGCTTCCCACAGGCTCTCACCCCGTGGCTGCATGATTAGTATTCAACCGTGGCAGCGAGGCGACAGATCTCGCGAAGAGCTGATGATGACACGATCAAGACGGGAACATATGAGCCGATGATGGGAATGGAAACCTGAGCCGAGGAGCCGTGTGCGCTGAAAGATTTAGCCGGAAGTCAAGAATTTGAGCTGCTGCCATCAGATTTCTTCATAAAACACGTGTCGCTTATCGTAGGTTTGCACAGCTCACGTGGTGCATGCAGGATGCACTGAATTCTTTTCCGGGGTAAGAGCAACTCCAACAATAGCCCTCAAATTAGGGTCCCTATTTTGATTTGAGGGCTCCCCTATTTTTTGAGGGGGCTGTTTTTTTGTTCCACTCCAAAAGTGACTCTCAAAACAGAACCCCTATTTTTTATTTCCACCAATTTTTCGTATATTATGCACATGTATTTGACAAAAGTTCAATGCATAATAAATTATTTATTATTTAATAATGAATGATGATATTTAAATTTTTAAATGCAAATACAAATATTTAAATTTAAATATAATAATATAATCATCTGTCATATTAAATAACTAGCTAGCGCTATGTAGTACCCATAAATGTTCCACAAGATCATCTCGGAGTTTCTCATATTCATGTCTATCTTCAATTTTCCTGTGTATGTTAAGAAACTCTGATAACACAAGTGGGCTGCAGCGTTGGTATTCCTCCTCCCTCCCATCTTGATCATAGTCATAGCCCCCCACATTGGCAACATCTCGCTCATTCTCAATTATTATATTATGCATGATCACACATACTGTCATTATGTACCATAAAGTTTCCTTGTTCCAAAATCTTGCAGGACCTCTAATCATGGCAAAACATGATTGCAACACGCCTAATGCTCTCTCAACATCCTTCCTAACTGATTCTTGAGCTTTTGTGAAGTGGCATTTCTTGTTACCTTGTGGATTTCTATAACTCTTCACAAATGTAGCCCATGGTGGATAGATCCCATCTGCCAAATAATAACACATATTGTACTTGTTGCCATTCACTGTGTATTCAACATGAGGTGAAGTTCCAGAAGTTAGCCGCTGAAATAGAGGGGACCTTTAGAGAACATTGATATCATTAAGTGATCCAGGTAATCCAAAAAATGAATGCCAAATCCATAAATCTTGAGATGCAACAATTTCTAATATCATGGTTGGTCCTTCCACATGCCCTGAGTACAGCCCTTTCCATGTAGTTGGACAATTCTTCCACCTCTAGTGCATACAATCAATGCTTTCAAGCATACCTGGCCAACCCCTTTTGCCATTCAGCTCCATCAATCGTGTAGTATCCTTAATAATGGGTGGTCTCAAGTATTGTTCACCAAAAACCTCAACCATTGCTTTGACAAAGTGCCTGAATACCTCAATCATAGTGCTTTATGCAATTCTCACAACCTCATCAATAGAATCTGCAAGCACATCATATGCTAGCATCCTAAAAGATCTGACCACCTTCTGAAGGGCAGTGGATCCAAGCAACCCTACTGCATTTGGCCTTCGTCTAAAATATTTGTCATGTCTCTCCACCCCTTCAAAAATTCTTAAAAATAATTTTTTTGACATTCTAAATCATCTTCGAAAAAACTGATCATTATAAATTAGGAGTCTGCAAAATAATCTGCCATAATATGCAAGTTACCAGCATGCATGTCTCTTCGTATCACTTGATGACCAGGCATCGAACCACGTCGAGCCTTCTTGTGATCCCTTTCTTCGGCGTCAGCAATAACAAGTATAGCCACAGTCAAATCATCATCATCTGATTCCTCTTTCTCCAACCATTGCTGAAGAAAATCATATTCATCATCGGTATACACCATCTACAATATATTAAAAAGAACATAGATAACATAAAATTAAAAAACATAGATAACATAAAATTAAAAAACATAGATAACATAAAATTAAAAAAACATAGATAACTAAAGCATTCATACACATGAACTATTACTGTAATGCAAACCACATTCATACTTTAGTCCCATAAAGTAAATTTAATATTCATGAACCATGCATAAAAGGAAATATAATAAACATCCACATGACCGTGAATAGCAATGCACCAAAACCAAAATCAAATGTCTTCTTCACCACCAGGACCTCCACTTCTAGCAAAGCTACTCCCACCGCTAGTACCATCCAAACCAGTACTGAAGATCGCCACCCTTTGAGATAGAAGCTGACTTCTCATTGCTATGACATATGACTTCACATCGGGGTCCAATGTGTTCAAGTCACAAAACATAATCTTCTGTTTTTGCTCCCACATCAACCTTTTCTCCTCATTTGCAACCTTACGCTCTTCAATGGATGTCTTGCGCTCTTGGATTTTTTGGTCTCCTGCCATCTCTGTTCTCTAATTTTTTCTTTTTCCACAAGCAATTTTTCAAGCACCCCTCCATACTTTGATTCTCCCCTCCCTTTCTCATATTATACTTTGCTTGCCTCCTTCCCATAGACCTTTTTGCATTAGGCATGGATGAGTCATGAGTTTGGCTCTTACCAATGCCATCATCCTCTCCATCATGAATATTAATTGGCACTGAGTTGCTTGTTCTAGGCCTTTTAGAGGGTTGAAGAGCTATAAACTTAGGACAATGCCTAACCTTCAACCAACAATGAACGAATGCAAAACCTTTCTTCTTTGCACCCTTATCTGCATATATGACTTGTGCTTCTAGTAACTGTGCTTCTAGTAACTGGAAGTAAAGACATGTGTTAATAAATATGTTTTCCAATAAATTATAATACAATGTGAGCATTTTTCTTACATGTTCTTGATGAGGAATACCACTAGGATGGCGACGCTCAACTTCTTCAAAGTAGCCCTAGAACTTGATTGAGAGATAATTGGTTGAGTGCCAATTGGAAAAACAAAAACATCACCAAGCTCAATGTCCTTAGACAACATCCGTGACCAATCTCCTTGCGACATATGTAAAAGCTATTGAAATAACTTGCCAGGGGCGCAATCAGGCATAAGCATGGCAATCAAGAACTTAATGGCAATTAACAACTAAACAAAAATAATATTTGTATCGTAATGGAAATTATATCTTAACTATATTAAAGCGGGGACTTACTCGTCCGTCCGCTCGCGCGCAGCGCGCCTCCCTCCCCCGTGCATATACCTCGTAAAAACCGGCAACTGCCGCCCGCCCAGGCCGCACTGCTTGCGCGCGCATGCTGCATCCCCGCGTGCCAGGCCTCCAACCGCCTGCATGAGCGCCTTGGGCAGCTTTCCACATGCACTAAGTAACTAACCGTGTGAGACAAAAAAGAAAAGAAGAAAAACAAAAATAGAAAAAATAAGAAAAAGAAAAAAGAAAAAAGAAAAAAATATTTTTATATTTCAGTCTTTTAATTTATGTATTTTGTATGGATGTACGAATTTTGTGTAAAAAACCTTAGATTTTTGAAAAATCATATAGAAACATGAATTTTGCAAAAAAAACCTTTGCAAAATAATATTCTGTTGCAAAGCACAGGCATTTGACTAGTGTTATCAAAATATTACCGGCAGTCGTCTGGATGAACAACACTGCTTCCTAGCGGGCATGGCACGGGCTTTCGGCGCGTGTGGTCTTGGCGGCGCGCGGGACGCTTCCTAGCGACGCGTTGGGACTTCCTGGTGGGCGTGCGGGCTGCTTGGCGCGCACGGGATTTCCTGGCGGCGCACGGGACTTCCTGGTGGGCGTGTGCGGTCCTGGCGCACGGGACTTCCTAGCGGCGACTTGGAGCGGGGAAAGAGGAAACGGTGCATGCGGAATAAATGGGGGATGGTGTAGGGGCCCCAACAATGAGGGCCTGAAGGTCTTTTTGAGAGGCATTTCATTTTGTGGGGTTAAGTAGTGGTCCTGTTAGACCCCGAATTTTATTGTGACCTCCCAAATATGAGTTTGAGGGTCTTAATAGGGGCCGTTAGATTTGCTCTAACCATAGTCTTCACTTCCATCGTACGGCTTCCAAATTTCTACCAGATGAGACCACGACACGATCGAGCAGACTCAGCAGAGTAAGCCAATCCAATGGACACAAGCAGACCTAACATCATGATTCATAAGGCCAACCATGGAGACATTTAGTCGACCTCGTCGACATTGGGGCGTGCAGCGTCCTCGTGAATGGCTCCAGGCATGTTGGCGCCTTCGCCCTGGGTTACATCTTTGCGATGATCGGGTTGCAGATGACCTCCAGCTCCTTCAACTTGTCATCGAACTCATCGGCCTCTGCGAACTGTACGCTGTCCAGCAAGCTGATGGCGCTGTCGATGGCGTCCTCGATCTTTTTCTTGTCCTCCACGGGGAGCTTAGAGGCGATCTTCTCGTCCTTGATGGTGTTACGCATGTTGTAGGCGTAGTTCTCCAGCGCGTTCTTGGCGTCCACCTTCTTCTTGTGCTCTTCGTCCTCCGCCTTGTACTTCTCCTCCTCCTGCACCATCTTCTCGATCTCCTCCTTGCTCAGCCGCCCCTTGTCGTTGGTGATGGTGATCATGTTCTTCTGCTCCGTCGTCATGTCCTCCGCGGACACGTTCAGGATGCCGTTAGCGTCGATGTCGAAGCAGACGTTGATCAGGGGAACGCCGCGAGGCGCCGGATGGATGCCAGAAAGCTCGAACTTGCCGAGGAGGTTGTTGTCCTTGGTCCTGGCACGCTCACCCTCGTACACCTGGATCAAGACGCTGTACTGGTAGTCGGAGTCGGTGGAGAAGACATGCTCCTTCTTGGTGGGGATGGTGGTGTTCATGGGGATGAGCACGGTCATGGCACCTCCGTCGGTCTCGAGGCCGAGGGACAGCGGCGTGACGTCGAGCAGGAGCAGGTTCTGCAGTTGCACCTTCTCGTTGCCCTCGTCGTTCAGGATAGCAGCCTGAACGGCGGCGCCGTACGCCACGGCCTCGTCAGGGTTGATGCTCTTGCAGAGCTCCTTGCCGTTGAAGAATTCCTGGAGCAGCTGCTGCACCTTGGGGATGCGCGTGGAGCCGCCGACGAGCACGACGTCGTGCACGTTACTCTTGTCCATCTTTGCGTCGCAGAGGCACTTCTCCACCTGCTCCATGCACTTGCGAAATAGGTCCAAGTTGAGCTCCTCGAACCGAGCTCTAGTGATCGTCGTGTAGAAGTCGATCCCCTCGTACAGCGAGTCGATCTCGATGGTTGTCTGCGCCGTCGACGACAGCGTGCGCTTCGCGCGCTCGCACGCCGTCCGGAGGCGACGTAGGGCGCGAGGGTTGCCGCTGATGCCCTTCTTGTTCTTGCGCTTGAACTCCGGCACAAAATGGTTCACCATGCGGTTGTCGAAGTCCTCGCCGCCGAGGTGGGTATCGCCGGCGATGGCCTTGACCTCGAAGATGCCCTCCTCGATAGTGAGCAGCGACACATCGAATGTACCGCCGCCGAGGTCGAAGATGAGGACATTCTTCTCGCCGCTGCTGGTCGCCTTCTTGTCGAGACCATAGGCGATGGCGGCAGCAGTGGGCTCGTTGGTGATGCGCATCACGTTGAGGCCTGCAATGACGCCGGCGTCCTTGGTGGCCTGCCTTTGCGAGTCGTTGAAGTTGGCGGGCACGGTGACCACGGCGTTCTTGATGGTGGAGCCTAAGTAGGCCTCGGCGATCTCCCTCATCTTGATCAGCACCATGGAGGAGATCTCCTCAGCCGAGAACTGCTTCTCCTCGCTCTTGTACTGGACGACGATCATCGGCTTGTCACCAGGGCCAGACACGACCTTGAATGGCCATAGCTTCATGTCCCTCTTCACGGATTGATCAGACAACCTCCTACCAATCAACCGCTTCGCATCTGCATCGAGAAACAGGACAACACCAGTGAGTTTGATTGCTCCGTCGCAACACAGCAGAAAATTTCTGTATTCTCAGTAAATCTAAACGCAAATTACCCAAATGTATCCATTTAACTGGCGGCGTTTCCTCGTAAGAACGCGGCCGTAAATGTTCTACACCGCCATTGGCATTTCATCAAGTAAAATAAGAACACGGCAGTAAATGTTCTGCAGCATCTGGCTGTTTCGCTAGCAGTTCTAATTAAATACACGATCGTTCACCACAAAAGTCAGAGCACACTGTCGATTCCATGTAATTATACTCCTAATACAGTTCTATAAATTGGGGGTTAAACTCGTACTATTCAACATAATTCAAAGTACCTAATGTCGTGAACAAAAACTAAATCAGAGGCGCTAATATATCGTTTTTAGACTAACACTGACGTAACTCCGAAAATACGCCGAACTTTCAGCTATGTGCAAACAAGCCATAGATTCGATTCTAACCAATCTAATCAAACATACAAATATTGTTATACGTATGTGAATTGCATTCAATTAGTATATTATAAGCTACATTGTAATCACTTTCTCAACTTAAATTATTAAGTAATCTGTTAGAACTTATCTTCTATTTTATTTTGAAGCACAATCTTATCAAGTTTTATTATAAAAAAGTCATGCTCTATTCCATTTTGAAGCTACAATGATTGAAATAAAACAATCAACTAAATAAAAAAGGCAAAATCAATGATGCAGAACTTTAAAGCTAGATAAAAAGCATCGTAAGTTTTTAACAAAACGAGAAGCTATGTAGCTTTTTTAATAAACCTATTATTCACCTCTTATACGTTTTGATTAACACAACTGTCTAACATATCAATAAAAATTGCTATCACCTTAGGGGGCCATGACCTAATCACAAGACTAAATCACAGGCACTGACATGATTTTGGACATATTTCAACACTGTATGTGAACAGAACACAATACTGGTTTCGACGATTACTCCGCAAATGTTAGAACTTAGAAACAGATCAGCCCAGCGCACACACTATCTAGACATAGAACAAATTCTCCTAAGATCTAACAACTTTTAAAATCTAAAACTGCAGTGTAATGTGATCGCGGTCACGGCCGTGCGAGAATATTCAGGAAAAGGCGGCAGAGTTCAACGAGGAAAAGAGGAGCAGAGAGGCTGCGGGGAGCCTGGGACGTACCGAAGACGGTGTTGGTGGGGTTCATGGCGACCTGGTTCTTAGCAGCGTCGCCGATGAGCCGCTCGGTGTCGGTGAAGGCGACATACGATGGCGTGGTGCGGTTCCCCTGGTCGTTGGCGATTATCTCCACGCTGTCGTGCTGCCACACGCCGACGCATGAGTAGGTCGTCCCGAGGTCTATCCCGATCGCCGGCCATTCCACATTCGCCATCTTCTCCTCCCCCTCTTCTAACTCTTTGGCTTGCTTGCTGCTCTGAAATCTCTCTCTCTCTCTCTCTCTCTCTCTCTCTCTCTCTCTCTCTCGGACGAGACGAGACGAGACGGAGGAGACGGGGAGAGAGAGGGTTTTATACTTTTATGGCGGAGGCGACGGGTCCAGAACGTACGGGCGCGGGCGATCTGGGCCGTCGATCGGGGGTTCTGGCAGGGTCGGTATTCGTGATGGTGCCAGTTGTGTTGAGGGGGAGGCCCCAAACGCTCTCGCGCGCTTTTTGAACGACCTCCGGCAGTCTGGGTCCAGGAATTCCACCGGCAGGTTGCCGGGGAGGTCGGAGCCGTAGACGTGGCCCATTTTAGTTCGCTTCGTCTCGAGGTACTTCTGGTTCTCCTTGGTGATGGGCGATATCACCGGAACCCTCCCAACGACGGCGAGCACGCCGTAGCCTTTGAGCCCGATGAACTTGGTCGGGTTGTTGGTCATCACTCATCAGCCGCATCGTGCGCACGCCCATGTCCCGAAGAATCTGAAATGGATCAAACGTAAATTCAGAGTTTCAGATTGCTGCAGAAGACGACGCAAATTTAGGGTTTCAGATTGCTGCAGACGAAGTCGCAAATTCAGAATTTCAGAGAGCATCGTGGTCGTCTACCTGGGCGCCGATGCCGTACTCGCGGGAGTCGATGGCAAGGCCGAGATCGACGTTGGCCTTGACGGTGTCGTGGCCGTCGTCCTGGAGGTTGTAGGCACGGAGCTTCTGGCTGAGACCGATTCCGCGGCCCTCGTGGCCGCGGAGGTAGACGAGGACGCCGCGGCCAGCTTTCAGCGGCATCGCGAGGTCCAGCTGGTTGCCGCAGTCGCAGCGGGCGGATCCGAGGATGTCTCCGGTCAGGCACTCGGAATGGACCCTCACGAGGACGTCTTCGCCATCACCAATGTCACCCTGCATATTAGCCATGAAAACCATCAGCCGCCAAGAATCACATTTGCTGGGAGGAGCCATGAACTTATGGAACATTCTGCCCAATTGAATAATTGCGACTTCACCAACAGGTAAAGAGAAAAGAACTCGCATTTCTGCCCCAGTTTCAAGTCCCAGGAAAACACTAAAACATCATAATTTATATATTACCTTTGCAACAGCAATGTGCTCGGTTCCATCAAGCTTGGATTGATAGCAGTAAGCTCTGAAAAGGCCCCATTTTGTCGGCAAACGAGATACGGCTATCAGTTCCACCAGCTTCTCCCTCTTTCTTCTATACCTGAATCAGAGCAAATGAACAAGGTGAGATTTTTTCTCATATAATGTTTGCATTCTAAAACTATGAATGGCATCTCATTTCAGGCTTGAATCTATTTTCTTAGAACTAAGGTGACTTTTTCTCTTTATCAAAAAGATAGTACCTAATTTCTTCTAGATATACTCATTTCTATTTCAGGTCCTACCATGGAGAGTTTCAATAGTACATTTTAAAGGAGAGTAATTCTAGCTACAAAGTTTCAGAGAAAGAAGGAAAAAAGAAATAGGCTATAAGTTCACAAAGGGTTCACCTTAAGGTATACTAACCAGATGAGATCAGCGATCGAAACAATTGGGATACTATGTTCCAAAGCCATCTGTTTGAGCATTGGTATTCCTGCCATTGAACCATCCACTGGGTTGATGACGGTCGACAGGACAGACACAGGGTGCAAGCCAGCCAATGTGACAATCTTGCTAGGTCGTCTTCTTTCATGCCCACAGAGATGATCCCAGAACCATTCCTGATCATGAATGCAATTGACTCTGGGTTTGCCATCGTAGCTGACATGACAAGATCCCCTTCATTATCACCACTTTCATCATCTACCGCAATAACAAACTAGAGAAGAATGGATAGTTAACTTTGTGGCTAAATCCATCTACACAGAGGAAACAATAGTAATGTGATTGTGCAATGGAAACAATAATGATGCATCTATGCAACGAGGGTCCTGTCCTAAAATTTGAACTGTGTAAACTTGCTAATTGTTGCATATAAATATGAGTGGTATTACAGTATGTCACTTGCTCACCTTATCACTCTGAATGAAAACGTGCATATAAATCAATATAACATTTCTGACTGTGTTGAAATTCTAAAATATATGCATGGGAATAACAACATAATTTGTTATTGCATAGATGCACTACAACGACTTGGGTTTCTTCCTTGGAGACTAAGCAAATGGGATTCACCTCACCAAGCTGAAAAATGCATTGATTGGGAGGCTGGAATCCTGGAAGAAACTAATGTAACTGTGCATGTTTTTGGAGTATTATTGTGTAAAATGGCCTTAAATTTGGTCTTGATCATACTTGGTCCATGTTGGCTCAGCCCCTCGAATCACTCACTCTCTTTCTCACATGGGTGGAGGTTGAAAATGAACAGTGCTCTAGTTCTTGCACGACGAAACACTGCAAGTTTTTCCTGCTCAACTCGTCCCGCATTACAATAAGATTTACATGACCTTTTGTAGCCCACAACTGACGACGCAGCACCCACACGATCGACGAGCATCCCGCGCACGCACGCACTCCTGGCGACCTGGACTCTCCCACGTTCTGGCCACGAACCTCCGTGAGAATCGGTCCACCAGCTTGCCGATCCGAGCCTAGCACTCCTCTAGTCCTCTGCTGCCTCCAGTCGCCACACCGACTATTCCTGCACCTACAACTCTAACAACAGACGCGCCGCACGCGAACTGATGAAGCCACGAACCCAAACACGAGCACACACTCGCACCGTCCTGGTCGGACATGCCTGGAGCGCGCCCGCACCACGTTCCGACCTTGACGCTGTCCATGGTGCGACCCCGAGCTCGAACTCGTGCACCATAGACACCAACTGACCCCTAGACCTGAACTCGATCAACCCTAACAAGCTAGCTGCCATGAACGTCTGCACACACACGATACCTTATCCATCGTCAAGCTTAGCTCCAACAGTCCATGCCCAAGAACTACATGAATGGAACTATTTCACCTTAGAAAATTAGATTCAGATTGAAACAGCGAACAGAAAGACACTAGTGCACTGATGAAATGTTAAGGCACAAGAAACTGTAATATATGATAATATTAATATGCACCTTTCCTTCATGCAATGCGCTTATAGCCTCGTCAATTGAGGAGAAACCATCTGTAGGTTTGTCTGGGTCCCCCTCTGCATCACTAACAAAGAAATCACCAGTTTCCTGAGTGATTTTAGCACCAATAGCTCGAAAGAAAGCACCAGATCCGTTGAGTCCTTGCAGAACAGGTCCATTATTGTTTTCCTTTAAAGGATCATTCAAATTCTCTGGACCTCCAAGTCCATCACCAATTGCATAACATCTTAATTTAAGCACCCCTTTCCGATAACAGCAAATCCTATGCCGCTGCTACCACCAATTCCTTGTTGAAACATGAAAGATCATAATAAACGGCAACTTACAGAAAAGATATGAAAATTTATGGTCTTAGGAAATCTTTGGAAGACCTTTGCATAGAAAAATGAAGTGTGAGAATCGTACCTCGTGTTAACAGCAGTGTGAGATGACAATTGGGAGCTCAGCAGAACACGGCTTATTTGGTGGATCCCAGTTAACCAATCCTCAATCCTTAGGTTTCAGCTCCAAAATATGCTTATATACCTTTATCGCCTAAAGTATCACAAGTTCACAACACATCTCAGCCTATCACTTGGACCTACCTGCTCATCAGGATAACAGAAGGAAAATCAAACAATGTGGACATAAAGCAGCCACAAATTCCCTCTAACCTCATCTTTTGGATGGTCGTTCCTGCCCCCATACTGACACTTGAGGTCAATGTCCATATGAATATATGATGATCTCAGTTAGTTAGAGACTTGGGAGTTTATAAGATCAGCCACATTCTATGGCAACACAAGATCACCCACATTGAAAAATGAGCACTCAAATTCAGACACGCAGCAAGAATCAAGCAAGTCCCATCGCTCTGAAACTTGATGAAAATGCAGGTTGATGAGGCCGCCTCACCTGCCAATACCGAGGGTGCGAGGGACGTGGCGGCCGTACCCCGAGCCGCGGGCATCACGCAACACGGCGCCGGAGAAGGACGGATCGCTCAAGGGGAACAGACCGCGAGCGACGTCGCGGGCAGGGAGCTGTTATATCCCACTCCGGCAGCGGTGCTCCTTGGAAAGGATTAACAAGAACGGCACAGAAGATAGCACACGAAGAAGAAAGTAAAGAGGAAAACTAAAAATGCCGGAATCTGTTTCTTCCTTGTTGCTCAAGTTGCTGCTTGTGTGTCTGTTATATACAACTCACATCCTCCAGTTCACACCAACATAATATGTTTCTGATTACAACTAATAGCCAAATATATTTTTACTAAACAAAGTATTTTTACTCCGTATGCCTCTATTACACGACACAATATTTTGTGTCTAGTTCAAATGCTTCTGCCTCCTCTTCGCCAAGCCGTGCGTTACTATCTTCAACTAGTAACCCTTGTGATGGCACGCTGTTCCACGGCGTGGAGGGTTCACAGTTCCGGAATTGAAAAAATTTCGGCGCTAGCCGATAAACAAGGAATTTCGAAAATTTCAGAAATTTCGGTTCAAATTCAAAAAAATTCAAAATAAATTTAAAAAATTTGACATGTTTTTATTAAAACTATCTATATTTCATATACATCACAATTAAATATAAAATAACAACATATCACATGTTATAATAACCAATTGGTATACCTATTTCACTAAGTGTCCAAATATGAAACATTAGTCTAACCGCTCAAATATCATGTATAAATTTAAAATCCTAATATCTATAGACAATGAAAGGAGATTTTTGGCTAGATTTAGAGTTTGTTGGGCAATATCTTACTTGGTCAGGTTGGGGACGAAAATTTGACTTATTTAATGCGTTCTGGGCATGAAAAAATGAATTCAACTGAAATTTTTTGAGCGGTACAATTTTTTCGGGACTCACCGATAAACAAGAAATTTCGGGAATTTCAGCGAAATTTCGCCGAAATTGTGAACCCCCGCCTTGAGTTGGAGCCCCTTCCCAGATGGACACCGACAGAAAACGCGAACAAAGCACCGAGTAATCTTCCCATGTTGCGCATTCAACTGACAATTTACCCTCTTTAATTAGGAATTTTTGCTCTTATGCCATAAAGTTGAGTAGTGTTTACTTTTTTGTCACATCCTGTGTGTTTGACAACTGAGGACCAAGGGCCATATGTCATACACTCATATGGGCAAAAGAGCAAATACCACCAACTTATGGTAGCATGAATGCAAATCTCTCATTTAATTAATAGTGAACTTGAGCTGCATTGCCCTTTTTAACCAGCCGACGATCTAATATTGCAGTAGGAATCAAATCAACCACATCAATTCTACGTCGAGAGCAAGTGGGAAAAAAACTAGAGCATTAGGAGGAATGGACTGTTTTCAGCTGGGAAACATGGAACATTGGGTACACCTTTAAAGCACTAGGGGCATTGAATTGAAGCAGTGGCCACTGAGGATCGAGTGGGATGGCGCTCCCCGATTCGCGCTAGCCCTGGCCGTGGTTCCCGTTGGTGCTCCTTCCTCCTCACGCCGAGTCCTCTCTGAGGGGCCCCCCCTCACCGACTTCCCGCGACGTCCCTCAGGGTGCGTCACCTCTTCTCTCTCCTGCACCTCTCTCCTTCCCACTGTCCTAGTCCAGATGGGTCCTCGCCTGGCGCTGGTCGAGATCGACGATGATCAGGACTTACGTGAACTCGTGGCCCCCTAGGACTTCTTCCCCGGCAGGGACTTCCAGCAGTTCATTATGGACTCTCTCGCTTCCCCGGTTCACAACCCCTCTTCCTCCCCGGCTGGCTCCCTTCCTCCTGCTGGCTGTTTCCGCCGTTTTACTTTCCGCCTCACTGAGTCCTCGGTCAGCATGGCCCTGCATGCTTGCCTGGGTGGTTATACGGTGGTTTCCACGTCACCTTTCTTCAAGACAAACACTTTAGGTTCTCCGTTTCCTCGCGCCGAGTGGGTTTCGAGATCTGCCGCCGTCATCGGATCATCACTGATCAGTTCGGCGTCTACTTTCACCTTGGCACGATGGTGGCCCTCGCTGGTCTAAGACCTTCGGCTTTGGTCCGCTGAGGAACGCGCGAGCTGGACCCCGGTCCCTCGTCGGCGGCATTTCTCGTCCTCTCGCTCGTCTGGCCATCTATTGGGGCCTCGTCCTTGTTATCGCTTGCCCCCGCCCCTCGACGCCCTCCCCTCCCTCCCCCCTTCGTCCCGCTTTGCATTCCATGTTCGTAGTCCGGCACTTCCCGCCAAGAAAGTTTCGTTTAGTGACGTTATCTCGTTCTTTCCTCCATCTCCTTCGTCTTCCTCCCTGCCTCCTCCGGCCCTTAGGGTTGGCTCCTTACTGTGCCCCCTTCCTCCCCTAGCTTTCCTTCCTTCCCGGCAAGCCTCCTCCCTCCCCCTCGTATCGGCTCTCACCCCCAGGCTGCTCCCCTCGATCCTTGCGCCACTTTCAATTCAACAGTGGCCTCCCCTCGCTCCTGGGCCGGCCGCCTCCCTCACGCACCACCCCCCCGTTGCGTCGCCTGCCCCTGCAGCCCACCGCTCTGTCGGTTTCGCAGGGCGCAATTCCGGCTGCGCATATCTTCTCGCGCCTCAAATCGGATCTTCGGATTGGTGCTCGGGGGCATGCTAGGCCATCGGACAACATGGACTCGCCCCTTTCGCTGCCCCGCATTAATTGCCCACGTCAGCTGGCGGTCTCGAGGCCCAGTCCCCTCCGCCCCGCCGGTTCCACTACCGCCCCCCTCATCGCCTCGTTTAGGGCGCCCCCTCCTGCCCCCTCGTACCCGCCCGCCTTGGTTCGATAGTTGAGGCACTGGGCTCTCCCCTTCTTCTGATCCCGGTGCTCCAACCCACTCCTCTCTTGTTCCTTTCCCCCTCGCCTGCCTCCCCCCTTTCCCCGCCGGTTACTCCTCTCACAACCCTCCCCATGGCGAACTTCCCGGCGAACCCCCTCCCCTTCCTTCCCTATGGCGGGGTGATCCGGGATGGTGGTGGCCCTCTTCGGCGCCCACAACTTCATCTCCCTATCTGGGGAGCTCCTTAAGCGCCATGAGTCGTTCGCCATCGCCGAGCACGATGGCCCCTCTCTCCGGCCGAGAAGATGGGCCTCCTGATCGACATTCGACATTATCTTAGTGTCGAAATGCACCTCCAAGTTGATCACTACTCCCTCTACCCGTTGGGCGTTGGCATTTACAAGTTGGGGACTGTGTTTGAGCGGACTCGCTCGTTAACTCCCCCTTCTTCGTCCATGGTAGACTGGTTCGCTTCATCAAGCATGGCCGCTATCAACTGCAAGCAATCCCTTTTGCCAGGGTTGGCTGGGTGATGTTCCTTGGGTACCCCCTGGACTGCCGTACCCTAGGCTTCATCCAGCAGGCCTGTGCTTCCTTTGGCCAGCTCTTGTTTTGGCACGAAGCAGATCCTAGCCTCGCCAGGGTCCTCGTCAAGGTGCTCTACGAAGACGACCTGGATGTCCCAGAGCATTACGATGAAGCATGGCTGTGACCGTGATGGTGGCGGCCGCTCTTGGACCTTCCCAGTGTACCTGCTCCAGTCCGACCTCACCGATCAGTGGCCTGGTGATGAAGACCCCCCGCCACCGGACAATGGGAACCCTCATCCTTTCTTGGGGCCCATTCAGCCTGGGGAACCAGAATGGATCCAACACTGGGCAGACGACCAGATGTTTGGCCCTTTGGCCAACCAATGGCATCTGCCAAATCAACCACATCTGGGCAATCAGCATCAGCATGTCGACGCCGACCGGTGGACGAGGCCGAACCCTTCCTGGACGAGGTCCTTGAGGGGTTCGAGGATTTGTCTGAGGCCCAGTTGGAGGTCTCCCGGAGGACCACCCCCAAGACAGCATGGATGTTTCGGGTGTCACCTCGGCGTCCTCCTTGGAATCTTTCGTGAGCAGCCTCACCTGTCCCCAGCCCGCCCGACGTCCCTGAATACGGCGCCCCAAGCCGCCTCGCAGCTTCCGGGTCCCCGGGGCTGCCACTGGGCCCTAGTCTCCTGGGTCCCAGTCCCCTCGGCTCCTGTCTCTCCCCCGGCGCAAGTCAACATCCCACCTGGGCTCGACGCCCTCGCCCCCCAGAGCGTGCCAACCCCCCGGTTCGGTTCGTTTATTCCAGGCGCCATAGGGACGGGGCCCCCGGTGCCCCCTCGCCCCCGTCCGTGCGGCATACCCTCTTTCGCCCTGGGCTTGAGGCGGAGCGCCAGGATCAAGCCAGGCTTAGGGGGTATAAGCCTTCGTCTCGCCGTGGTCGTGGCCAGTTCTCCCCGCTTCCTACCATTGAGGAATTCATCGAGCTCTCCAGGTTGGACACCCCCTGCCCCCCGCTTTCTATTCAGCAAATTCAGCATTCTGCAGTCAAGCTCTGTGGTCTATGCGCTAATGCGGTGTCCGCCTCCGTTCTCCTCTCCAGTGACTCTGATGATGCCACTGCCTCTTCTACGCCTGCTGAAGTTGGTCCCTCCGCGGCTTCTTCTGTGGTGGCCCTCCCTGCCATTGATTCAACTCAAGATGATGTTCATCCCACTCCCACTCCGTCTGATTGGCCTGCGTGTCGTACGTTGCCCTGGGAGGTTGTAACTCGTACTTATTTTGGGTGGCCCTGTATGTGCCACGTACTTTATCCCCGACTCTATGGTTGTGCTCCATTTGCCATTCATTGGCTTCCTTATTTACCGCTTCCTTGCTTCAGTTATTGCGTTTGCATTTGGCACGTGCGCCCTTGCCCACTGCCTGCTCTATTCCTGGCCCAATTGTTTTTTGATGGTGGCTCTAGATTGTGGCAGGTGGTTAGCTGGAATGTGTGGCCTTAACTCTAGCTCAAAGCGGCTTGCGGTCCGCAATCTCATCATCTCAGCCAAGGCGACGTTGTCTGCCTCCAGGAAACTAAGATGGCCTCCCTTGAGCCCTCCTTGGTGCAGACTTTTTGTCCCAGGCGCCTGGATAAGTTCTCCTTCGTCCCGCGCTGGGATCGGCTGGGGGCTCTTCATTGGGTGGAACAACGCCCACTTCTCTGGTGTCACCCTCTCCTCCTCTCCTTTCCACTTGACCATCTCTCTTACTTATTTTTTGAATGGCGCCTCCTGGACCCTGTCTAACATCTATGGTCCGTGCCGAACGTTGACCGCGCGCCTTTTGTCTCCTGGTTTCTCTCCTTGTCTATTCCTCACTCAGATTGGTTGTTTGTGGGTGACTTCA
>JAAALK010001735.1:237428-288561 GCA_019279435.1 Zizania palustris
CTTAACCTTAGGACTAATAAGTGGGCTAAGGTTTTATTGCCTGGAGTGGCAATCATCATGGGACAGATAGAGGGAGTACGTCCAAGTTGTGGGTTTTCACAAATCTTCTGAGATGAAGGAATGCGTTGCTCCAGAGTCAAATAAAATCATAGCTGGTACGGAATTTGCAGTAAACGTACCGAGCACGACTTCGGGAGCCTCCTGAGCTTCCTCGCGGTGATGCGGTTTACGCGGGCAGAACCGCCTGGTTGGGTGCCGCGCCTTGGGGCTGCTTGGGGAGGACACTGGTGCGAATAGTGCCCTTCCTTCCGGCAGTTGAAGCAGACGACCGGCCTCCCTTGGCGATCCTTCAAGATCAGGGCCTTGGTGGCGGCGTCGGCTGAGCGCCGGAGCTGGTGGAGCGGGCGAGGGGGTGCGCCGGGTGGATCCACTGGCGGCGTGAGGTGGCCTGTAGGCGGGCCGAAGATGGTAGGCGGGCGCTGGCGGCGGAGGAACGAAGCGGGCCTCTGAGAGTTCGCCTGTTATGCTTGAAGGCGATCATCTTCCTCTTCTTGATGTCTAGCTTGTTTTGCTCAGTCTCTTGGATGAGCGTTTTATTCACCAACCGTTGAAAGTCGGCGTAGTCGGTGGCGACGAGCTGGATGGACATCTCATCCTTAAGTCCCGGGAGGAACTTGGTCTGGCAGAGGGCGTCGGTCCGCACTTCCTCTGGCGCGTAGCGTGCCAGACTCTTAATTCAGGGATACTCCATGACGGTCCGGCTGCCCTGTTGCAGGTCGCGGAAACTCCTGCTGTTTACCGCGATGACACGGCGGGGACGTGGGCGGCGCGGAAGGCATTAGTGAACCTCCGCCCATGTCACCACATGGTCCTCAGGCTGGGACTCACGGTAGTTGTCCCACCATTCGGCGGCGGGACCCTGGAGCCCGTGAGTGGCGAAGGCCACTCGCTCCCGGTCGGTGCAGGGGAGAGGGTCCAGCTTCTTCCCAATGGTGCGAAGCCAATCTCCGGCTCCATGGGGGTTGGTGTTCTAGAGAGATGGGTGGCGCAAGCGCAGAAACTTCGAGAGTTGGTGAGCGGGCGCGGGTGCTGGTGCGCGGGGGCAGGCTCCCTATTCTGCAGACGGTCCAACTGAGCTTGTTGGTGTTGCATCTGAGTGAGGAGGGCGGTGATTAGTTGGTTCTGGTTCACCATCATTTCCGCCAAGGTGGGATGGCTGGCGGATGGCTACCCAGACTGTCGTGGCCCGTTGCACCCCAGTTGGTACAACACCCTCGGGCGCGTCACAGCTCTCCTTCTCTTGTTTGGAGCCGACTTTCTGGTGGTCGGTCATCTTGCTATACATACGACATTTTAAAGCAAAAAAGATGATGAATTAACAGTATAATTAAAAATAGCTCATAAGGCTCATGCATATATGTCAACCAAGTGGTAAAATTATTCATTACAATCAGCTCTTATTCTACCTATACACAACTCGTTGTAGATAGCACCACATACAAAATTATTTTATTATAAAAGTGGTATCTAGCGCCTACTCGCCACCGAGGCGGTTTCCGTGCTCTCGGAACCACGAGTACGCGGCTCCCGAGGGATGGTGGGCTCGAGAAAATCTCGATAATTGGGTCGGAGACAGGCTAGGGCGTGGTGCAGGTGGCGCGGGTGGATGGTCCGGCGGTGGAGGGTGTGTGGCGGGATCTCTTGGGCGAGGGGCAGGCTCACGGATGGGCTTCCTCTTCCTCGGGAGGAGGGGAACCATCTCCGCGATGTCCTTATGCAGCTGCATAATCTTGCGCTGCAGCTCGCCATTCTGTTGGATCAAGTTCGTTCGTCTCTTCGCGAAGAAACTCAACCGCTCCATGGTGCGCAGCGGCGTCGAGCACACGCCTCAGTATGGAGGTCGTCCATGCCTAAGAAGACGCGACTGCTGGGCCATGACCGGATCACGAACGGAGTGAACTCCGATGTAGATACTACGGTGGGCGCTGGGAGGGCGCTTTGGCACAAGCCGGAAGGACGAGTTCTGAAGACGATCATCATAGATCATCCTCAACTACATAAGGGCTGGAGGGCGACTCGTTGGCACGCGACGTCGAAAGTCGGGCCCCCAATTGCGGTGGTGTAAGGTGGCAGGTGCTCTCCAGAGCCGGGGACGGTGAGGGAGACGTCGCAAGGTCTGACAAACTCTTCCATGATACTCCTTGGAATTCGGGTTCGAAGAGGAACCCGAGGAAGGTGAGCAGTCTTGCGGAGCTCCCTGACGAAGCCCTTGAAGTGGCGGCAGTAGCTGTGGGACTTGGTAGACCAGGCATCTACAAAACAACAAGTTGAAGAAAAGTGAGGGGAGGAACAAATTTTGCAAAGTAGGTTTTCGAGAAATAATTTTCTGCAGCTATTAGCTAGGCGGGTCTGTTTGGCTTCCTACAGTCAAGTCGGCTCTGATACCATCGTGTGGCCCCCCGAATTTATCGAAATTGGAACATTATTGAATTTCGTAAGAAAAACAATAATCAAGAGGTTCATCATACGACAAATATACATACGACAGTATTCATGGTACACAGACCATATCTATACATCAGAGTTTAATAAAACAATAATAAATATAATCAAAATGCATACAGACGTCTTATTCAAGATCTTTTCTCTTGACTGGGTCGCTACTCCAGACCGTCCTCATAGTAGGCATCCTCTGTGGGGTTCAACGGGTATGAGTACAAAAAGTACTCAACAAGCCACCACAATGCAGGTAATAATGCAAGGTAATAAACAAAGGAAGATAATTGGCGAAAAGCGCGGAAAAGTACATTTTCAATTATTGCAGTTAATGTAGTCAATTTTATAATGCGGAAAATAAACATGAACAACAATAACATCATCTAACTCGAGGAGTACGTTTTACCTCCTCGCATAACAGTCCTTACATGTCAAACCATCATGCACAAACATATCACAAGTAATCTAACTGTGGGATGTCACGTAACCCACCCTTGATTGTGGCTCGGCTGTTCGAAAGATTAAGGACTCTGTTCAAGAGTTACTACTGACCCACAGGGCACGCACTCATCCAAATAGATGACCCATACCACGGAACTCGTGCCAAACCTCAGCATGAAATGCTCCAAGCGATAACACACCGCTCTAGGTTTCGCCGGCGCGCCGGGCCGCATCACGGCTAACGTCGCACCCCCTTTTGCGCCACATTGGTACAAGCCACCCGCAGGTGCTGCTTGACCCAGCTCCAAATGGTGGCCTCAGTTTGGAACACTCCATACCACTTACCCATTAGACTTGTGGTTAGTACGGAAGCGTATTGCAACGGATCCCACAGACCGGTCCTTATAGCGCCTCGGGTGCTACGACCAATGCCCTAGCTTGCACCCGGAACCCACCATGCATTCACTCACAACCACAACTCCACCATGTATATATTGTGTGTTTAGCGATAGTTTAATAAAACAGGGGTTCAATATGCTCAAAAGATTGGTTTGGTGACTTGCCTTGTTCAGCGAAGGGAGAGGGAGGAACTTCCGGGAAATATTCCGGCTCCTCGGTGGCGTCGTAGTCTTCCCAATATAAATAAAATAAAAATAAATACAACATTCAATTTAAACAATCTAAGACCACACAACAAGCACATAGGTTTAATTGGTTTTAATTTAAGGAAATCAAGTTGTTAAGTTTCTGAAATTTATTTTAGAAATAATTTATAAGGAATTATAATGAAGGATTGTCCTTTATAAAAATGGGTTTTAAATGTGAATAATCTCATTTTAAGTTAAATAATTTAAAATGAAAGGTTCAGAGAAAACTTAGTGGTTTCATTATTCTAACAGGGAATAAATAAATATAAGATTACTGAAATTTAAATAATTAAATTTGCACTTTTACCCTAAGGGCATTTGAATACCTATTTAAATAAACATGAAAATTCAAAGTAACATATTGTTTTTATTGAATGAACATGTAGGAAATAATATTACAAATTTTCTAAAAGTGGAATGGGAATTTTTGAAGTTAAAATGCGCCAGATATGAATTTTACAAGTTTAAAACAATTTCTGGAATTTATTTTCGAATTTAAAATCCCCTCGGGTCCACGGTGAGCCAGGCCCACGGTGAACCCGCGCACTGTGCGCGTGCACCGGGTTGATCTGGACCGTTGGATCCAGATCCAACGCGCGAGTGCGAGGCGGGGGGTTAAAGTGACGTGGACGACCAGGATTAAAACATCGAACCAGTACACGATGGACGGACCAGATGCGATGCGGGATTTTAAATCTAGCGAACGGCTCAGATTAGAACGTACCCTTTCACCGGGATCTAACAGATCCGATTAAACCACATGAGGGATTTAATCATCATAGTTGGATCCTGATCGCACGGTCGCGATCGAATCCGACACGGCACGTGTCGGGGAGGGGGGGTTAAGTACCCGTCTTCCCCGACTCCGGCGACACGACGGCGAGCGATTCCGTCGACGGCGAGGGATATCTGGCCTAACCAAGGCTAAATACGTAACGAGGGAACTAAGGGAACACGAGGGTACCCTTGCGGTGGTCCGAGGTCGACGGAGCGAGGCCGGCGACGAGAAGAGGCGGCGAAGGCTTTTGGGTCCTGGGCGACGACAGCGATCTGGCGGGGTCCGGTGTCGACGGAGGGGTGGCCGAGGTTGGTGTCGTCCTTGCGGTCACGATGGTGGCGATGGTATGGATGGGGGTGGTCCGAGGCGGTGGTGAGCGGTGGCCGGAGGTGAAACAGTAGAGGTGCGCTAAAAATCGAATCACGGGCGCTCGGTTTGTCCTTGCAGCGAATGGTCGTGGGGGTCGAACGCGGTGGAGGCCAGGGGGTTTAAATAGGGGTACCGGCGGGGGCACAATGAGGGGAGGCCGTGAGTATATGCCGGCGAGGCGGTTTCACTGCATGCAGGCGATAACAGGACGATGACGCGTGAATTCAATGAGGGAACGGTCGGCACGTCGCGGGGTGTTAATGCCGGCGATAAATGGAGGGGAGGGGCCGGCGACGAGCGAATCGCGGGGATTATATTCATCGGCGAAGTTTGGGGCGGCGGCGGGAGGTAGATGACGGTACTGACAGGTGGGGGCCACTGGCCAGCGGGCGTGAGCGCGCGAGCGAGGGGACTGACGGGTGGGGCCGAGCGGTCGGGCGCGAGGGGTTTGGTTGGCGCCGACAGGTGGGACCGGGCACGCGCGCGGAGAGGAGGTCTCTGACGGGCGGGGTCCACTGGTCAGATGGCGCGCGCGGGGAGGAGTGGGATGGGCCGGCTAGGAGAGAGAGAAAGGGAGGGGAGGCCCATTACTGTTTTAAAAGGTTTTCTGATTTAAAATAATTGCAGAAAGTAGATTAAATCATTTGGGGCATTTCGAGGGTGGATAAAAATTTGTAAAAATTCTCAAAAATATATCTTGGCTTTGGGATCATATACAAAAATTTTCAGCTCCTGGTTTGGCCATTTCATCTAGGTTGTAGTTCAAAAGGGTGAAAGGGTGTATTAAAGGTATTTCCAAAACAATTAATTCGAGGAAGATATATTAAATAATATTTTTATTCCTTTGAAAATTTGGGGTGTTACACGTTGGACACCGACAGGGAGTTTCACGGTCAAATCGGCCTACTTGTGCCAGTTCATGGGCATGCAGAGGCCAATCCTCGCCTCACAGCTGGGGAAGAGCAAGGCGGAACCGAAGTGCAAGTTTTTTGTCTGGACGCTACTGAAGCAGAAAATCCTCACAGCTGATAATGTACTCAGACATGGTTGGGTCTGCTACCCCTTTTGTCACATTTGCCTGACTGGGATGGAGACACCTCAACACCTCGCTTGCGGCTGCTCGTTCACAGCTCAGGTCTGGTCGTGAGTCACGTCTTTCTTCAATCTCACGGGCCTCCCCCCTCTCCCTTCTGGCGAGCTCCCATAGAGATGGTGGCTTAGCGCTGCCACGAGAATGCGTGCGATTGCCCGTAAGAGATTCAATGGGCTGGTCATCTACCTTTGGTGGAATATTTGGAAAGAACGTAATAATCACATCTTCCAATCCAAATTTGCAACGATACCTATCGTTAGTGAGAGAGTAATTACAGATTTTTTTGCTTTCTCTTTAGCATGCTCAGCAGATCTGTAACCCCCCTCTCTACTAGCCCTGTATTTTTCCTAACTGCTGTTTCCCCGGGTCTTTACCCCTCTTAATATATATTTAGCAGCGAAGCTCTCACTTGCTTGCTCAAAAACAATTAATGGGAATTAACATTTGCAAGATTGTTCGCGTGAACCCCGCAAAGAGAAGATGAGATCACTAGGGGAACAAGGCTGTTTGCCAAGTGCCTAGGGCACTCGGCGAAGCCTTTTTTGCACTCGGCAAAGGCTTCGCCGAGTGCCACACTCGACGAACCCCACTCGGTACACGCCTTATCGGCGACGAGGGTGTTCGCCGAGTGCTCTTTATCAGGCACTCGACGAAGTCTTTGCCGAGTGCAATATAGACTTCGCCGAGTGCCACGTGTAGCACTCGGCAACGGTGGCCTGTTGACGGTCGGGGTGGCCGTTAACAGCGTTCGCCGAGTGCCCCACGTGGCACTCGGCGAAGGCGGTTTGCCGAGTGCCTCCATGAGGCACTCGGCGAAGGCTGTCAGGGCTCGGGTGGTAGGGCTTTGCCGAGTGCCCCACGCGGCACTCGGCGAAGGGGGTTTGTCAAGTGCCACGTGGAGGCACTCAGCAAAGCCTCCCCAGAATGCACAGAAACGTGCCACATGGCACATTTCTTTGCTATTTAGGTGGCTTTGCCGAGTGTAGCACTCGACAATTTTTTTTTTATTTTTTTCATTTATTTAATGCATATTTCATCCAAAATCAAATTCAATCACAAAATTCATCACAAATTCATATTTAGTCACAAAATTCATTCCAAAATTCACATTCAATCACAAATATTCACATTCAATCACTATATGAATCACAAATTCACTCACATCACAAAAATCACATTCACATCACAAAAATCACATTCACATCACAAAATTCACGATCACATCACAAATTCACGTTCACGTCACAAATTCAAGTTCAAATTGACATCACAAGTATTTAGTTATATTTAGTTGTAAAAGATTACAAATGTAATCATGAACACAAATATGATTTTTCCATAATTTTTGAGTCATTATTTCATGTACATGCATTTCAAATTTGACCCACTTGGAAGTAAATCTTAGAAATACGATTAATTTATTAAAATATCAAACCCACTCATAAAAGTATGAAAATTTTCCATGGATTAACAGATGTTGAATTATGACTGTAAAAAAATTCAGGTTCAAAACATTTTTAAAATGTGATATGGACTCAAAATGTGTTTTCACATGAAATAATAGGATTATATACTTTGCCGAGTGCATTTAGATATGGCACTCGGCAAAGGTGATTTTTTGGGTCTTTGCCGAGTGCCATTTATATTTGCACTCGACAAAGATTTTTTATACTATTTTCAAAAAAAACTTAAATAGAATAAAGACTTTAAAAAATCCCATAATTTAGCATTATATAATATACACTAATATTTCATCCTAGAAAATTTCTAAGTTCAAATAAACAAATATAAGGCACTTGTGGTTTAAATTTGGGATCTTTTACTTAAAATCCTATAAACAACTTTTATTAACCAAAAATAGCAAACTAACTCTAAAAAAGGCCAATTTTTCACATGGTATAAGATAAATTGAGTTTTAGTAGTACAAAAAGTTTTAAGTTCAAACAAATATTTGGATATCGATTTGCTTCTAAACCTAACTCATTTCATCCCTAAACTCCTAAACCTTCTCGAAGATTGTCCAATTTCTAAAGGTCATACTTGAAAACTTTGTCGAAACATTATGAATTTTTTACCACATTATATATGTATGATATAATGGCACCATGTCAAGTGTCATATTTTTTAGGCATCAATTACATTTTCTATAATTAAAAAACCATTAACCTGCATATTGCCGGTCGAGTGTCGTAAATTAGATTTTAAATATTTAGTTGTAAAAGATTACAAATGTAATCATGAACACAAATATGATTTTTCCATAATTTTTGAGTCATTATTTCATGTACATGCATTTCAAATTTGACCCACTTGGAAGTAAATCCTAGAAATACGATTAATTTATTAAAAATATCAAACACACTCATAAAAGTATGAAAATTTTCCATGGATTAACAGATGTTGAATTATGATTGTAAAAAAAATTCAGGTTCAAAACATTTTTAAAATGTGATATTGACTCAAAATGTGTTTTCACATGAAATAATTGGATTATATACTTTGCTGAGTGTTTTTCTGGGTGGCACTCAGCAAACCCAAAATTTCACCCCTACCGTCATAACGGCGTCAGCAAAAAATGAGCGGGGGATTTTTCAGGCTGTTTGCCGAGTGCCTACGGCGTGACACTCGGCAAATAACATTATTCGCCGAGTGCAACAATCTTTGCCGAGTGCATTCCATCGGGCCCTCGGCAAACTCTGCAACAATCTTTGCCGAGTGCATTCCATCGGTACTCGGCAAACTCTAGTGGATATACCTTCTAGAACAGTAGCAAATTAATCTCGTCGCGTCATCGAAGATATAAGAACAGAGGAAATTCAAATTACCATTAACTAACTAGTAAAGCATCATCGTATTCAAAAGCTGATCGAATTAAAGTTCCAAACCACGGGTAACGGAAAAAAATAAGCGCATCCTGTATGTACTATGTGAGCTGTGCATACCTGCCTCGGATGAGTGACACGTGTCCATAATCCATATCCAACGGTACACAGGATTGGCTCTAGCTTCCTTTTCCGTGGCTCCGTCTCGGCTCAATCTAATGTAGCTCGGCTCCCCTGCACTGTATCTGAAGGCCAATCAGATTTGAGCCGGATTTTGTGCGATGGAGCTCTCCACGGCGATCGATCTTTGCCTTGCTTCTCCCCTTGCGTTGTCCTCAACGTTGTGCGCCTTTGCCCCGATCGACCAGCAATGATGCGTCTCAAGAAACGCCAGGTTGTGCGCTTTTGCTTCATGGTCGCTGCCGTCCCCCACGGTGCTGAGAGCTAAACCACTAGGTCATGAGCCCGTGACCGCTCAGCACGCCCGTTCGCCGGTGCCCGTGACCGCTGTCCTCCACCACGACATCGTATGTAATAATACAATTAGGGAGATGCACCCACAGGATCCCCTCTGAAAGACAATAGTATGTTCTCAAGAGGACATGAAGTTTTACCACAGGTAGCACACACTTCTCCTGTGTCCCTGAAAACATGCTCGTGGCTTTGCTTGACGATCTTGTCTGAACAAAACTATGATCTTTTGAATGATTCTGATAAATAACCCAATCATCAGATCCATTTACGACATCTATCAACATATCTATCTACTTGCAACATTACACTATCCTACAGATCCATTTTTACTTTTCCCCCAGCCATCCAAATATTGTTTTCCCCATCCTTTTTATCTAGAACATAAGAACATGGAATAGAAAAATAGAGACATATGAAAGAGTTAACTTGCAGCGGTCTTGTTGCATGGCATGGCGGCCTGACGTCCTGGCGGGGCAGCGGCCTGATGCCTCGACGGCGCGGCGACCTGGCTTCCCACAGGCTCTCACCCCGTGGCTGCATGATTAGTATTCAACCGTGGCAGCGAGGCGACAGATCTCGCGAAGAGCTGATGATGACACGATCAACACGGGAACATATGAGCCGATGATGGGAATGGAAACCTGAGCCGAGGAGCCGTGTGCGCTGAAAGATTTAGCCGGAAGTCAAGAATTTGAGCTGCTGCCATCAGATTTCTTCATAAAACACGTGTCGCTTATCGTAGGTTTGCACAGCTCACGCGGTGCATACAGGATGCACTGAATTCTTTTCCCGGGTAAGAGCAACTCTAACAATAGCCCTCAAATTAGGGTCCTATTTTTGATTTGAGGGCTCCCCCTATTTTTTGAGGGGGCTGTTTTTTTGTTCCACTCCAAAAGTGACTCTCAAAACAGAACCCCTATTTTTTATTTCCACCAATTTTTCGTATATTATGCACATGTATTTGACAAAAGTTCAATGCATAATAAATTATTTATTATTTAATAATGAATGGCGATATTTAAATTTTTAAATGCAAATACAAATATTTAAATTTAAATATAATAATATAATCATCTGTCATATTAAATAACTAGCTAGCGCTATGTAGTACCCATAAATGTTCCACAAGATCATCTCGGAGTTTCTCATGTTCATGTCTATCTTCAATTTTCCTGTGTATGTTAAGAAACTCTGATAACACAAGTGGGCTGCAGCGTTGGTATTCCTCCTCCCTCCCATCTTGATCATAGTCATAGCCCCCCACATTGGCAACATCTCGCTCATTCTAAATTATTATATTATGCATGATCACACATACTGTCATTATGTACCATAAAGTTTTCTTGCTCCAAAATCTTGCAGGACCTCTAATCATGGCAAAACATGATTGCAACACGTCTAATGCTCTCTCAACATCCTTCCTAACTGATTCTTGAGCTTTTGTGAAGTGGCATTTCTTGTTACCTTGTGGATTTCTATAACTCTTCACAAATGTAGCCCATGGTGGATAGATCCCATCTGCCAAATAATAACACATATTGTACTTGTTGCCATTCACTGTGTATTCAACATGAGGTGAAGTTCCAGAAGTTAGCCGCTGAAATAGAGGGGACCTTTAGAGAACATTGATATCATTAAGTGATCCAGGTAATCCAAAAAATGAATGCCAAATCCATAAATCTTGAGATGCAACAACTTCTAATATCATGGTTGGTCCTTGCACATGCCCTGAGTACATCCCTTTCCATGTAGTTGGACAATTCTTCCACCTCTAGTGCATACAATCAATGCTTCCAAGCATACCTGGCCAACCCCTTTTGCCATTCAGCTCCATCAATCGTGTAGTATCCTTAATAATGGATGGTCTCAAGTATTGTTCACCAAAAACCTCAACCACTGCTTTGACAAAGTGCTTGAATGCCTCAATCATAGTGCTCTATGCAATTCTCACAACCTCATCAATAGAATCTGCAAGCACATCATATGCTAGCATCCTAAAAGATCTGACCACCTTCTGAAGGGCAGTGGATCCAAGCAACCCTACTGCATTTGGCCTTCGTCTAAAATATTTGTCATATCTCTCCACCCCTTCAAAAATTCTTAAAAATAAATTTTTTGACATTCTAAATCATCTTCGAAAAAACCGATCATTATAAATTAGGAGTCTAAAATAATCTGCCACAATATGCAAGTTACCAGCATGCATGTCTCTTCGTATCACTTGATGGCCAGACATCGAACCACGTCGAGCCTTCTTGTGATCCCTTTCTTCGGCGTCAGCAATAACAAGTATAGCCACAGTCAAATCATCATCATCTGATTCCTCTTTCTCCAACCATTGCTGAAGCAAATCATATTCATCATCGGTATACACCATCTACAATATATTAAAAAGAACATAGATAACATAAAATTAAAAAAACATAGATAACATAAAATTAAAAAAATATAGATAACTAAAGCATTCATACACATGAACTATTACTGTAATGCAAACCACATTCATACTTTAGTCCCATAAAGTAAATTTAATATTCATGAACCATACATAAAAGGAAATATAATAAAACATCCACATGACCGTGAATAGCAATGCACCAAAACCAAAATCAAATGTCTTCTTCACCACCAGGACCTCCACTTCTAGCAAAGCTACTCCCACCGCTAGTACCATCCAAACCAGTACTGAAGATCGCCACCCTTTGAGATAGAAGCTGACTTCTCATTGCTATGACATATGACTTCACATCGGGGTCCAATGTGTTCAAGTCACAAAATATAATCTTCTATTTTTGCTCCCACATCAACCTTTTCTCCTCATTTGCAACCTTACGCTCTTCAATGGATGTCTTGCGCTCTTGGATCTTTTTGGTCTCCTGCCATCTCTGTTCTCTAATTTTTTCTTTTTCCACAAGCAATTTTTCAAGCACCCCTCCATACTTTGATTCTCCCCTCCCTTTCTCATATTATACTTTTCTTGCCTCCTTCCCATAGGCCTTTTTGCACTAGGCATGGATGAGTCATGAGTTTGACTCTTACCAATGCCATCATCCTCTCCATCATGAATATTAATTGGCACTGAGTTGCTTGTTCTAGGCCTTTTAGAGGGTTGAAGAGTTATAAACTTAGGACAATGCCTAACCTTCAACCAACAATGAATGAATGCAAGACCTTTCTTCTTTGCATCCTTATCTGCATATATGGCTTGTGCTTCTAGTAATTGTGCTTCTAGTAACTGGAAGTAAAGACATGTGTCAATAAATATGTTTTCCAATAAATTATAATACAATGTGAGCATTTTTCTTACATGTTCTTGATGAGGAATACCACTAGGATGGCGACGCTCAACTTCTTCAAAGCAACCCTAGAACTTGATTGAGAGATAATTGATTGAGTGCCAATTGGAAAAACAAAAACATCATCAAGCTCAATGTCCTCAGACAACATCCGTGACCAATCTCCTTGCGACATATGTAAAAGCTATTGAAATAACTTGCCAGGGGCGCAATAAGGCATAAGCATGGCAATCAAGAACTTAATGGCAATTAACAACTAAACAAAAATAATATTTGTATCGTAATGGAAATTATATGTTATCAAAAATATTACCGGCAGTCGTCTGGATGAACAACACTGCTTCCTAGCGGGCATGGCACGGGCTTTCGGCGCGTGTGGTCCTGGCGGCGTGCGGGACGCTTCCTAGAGGCGCGTTGGGACTTCCTGGTGGGCGTGGGGGCTGCTTGGGGCACACGGGATTTCCTGGCGGCGCACGGGACTTCCTAGTGGGCGTGTGCGGTCCTGGCGCACGGGACTTCCTGGCGGCGACTTGGAGCGGGGAGAGAGGAAACGGTGCGTGCAGAATAAATGGGGGATGGTGTAGGGGGCCCAACAATGAAGGCCTGAAGGTCTTTTTTTAGAGGCATTTCATTTTGTGGGGTTAAGTAGTGGCCCTGTTAGACCCCGAATTTTATTGTGACCTTCTAAATATGAGTTTGACGTCCTTAATAAGGGCAGTTAGATTTGCTCTAACCATAGTCTTCACTTCCATCGTACAGCTTCCAAATTTCTACCAGATGAGACCACGACACGATCGAGCAGACTCAGCAGAGTAAGCCAATCCAATGGACACAAGCAGACCTAACATCATGATTCATAAGGCCAACCATGGAGACATTTAGTCGACCTCGTCGACATTGGGGCGTGCAGCGTCCTCGTGAATGGCTCCAGGCATGTTGGCGCCTTCGCCCTGGGTTACATCTTTGCGATGATCGGGTTGCAGATGACCTCCAGCTCCTTCAACTTGTCATCGAACTCATCGGCCTCTGCGAACTGTACGCTGTCCAGCAAGTTGATGGCGCTGTCGATGGCGTCCTCGATCTTTTTCTTGTCCTCCACGGGGAGCTTAGAGGCGATCTTCTCGTCCTTGATGGTGTTGCGCATGTTGTAGGCGTAGTTCTCCAGCGCGTTCTTGGCGTCCACCTTCTTCTTGTGCTCTTCGTCCTCCGCCTTGTACTTCTCCTCCTCCTGCACCATCTTCTCGATCTCTTCCTTGCTCAGCCGCCCCTTGTCGTTGGTGATGGTGATCATGTTCTTCTGCTCCGTCGTCATGTCCTCAGCGGACACGTTCAGGATGCCGTTAGCGTCGATGTCGAAGCAGACGTTGATCAGGGGAACGCCGCGAGGCGCCGGATGGATGCCAGAAAGCTCGAACTTGCCGAGGAGGTTGTTGTCCTTGGTCCTGGCACGCTCACCCTCGTACACCTGGATCAAGACGCTGTACTGGTAGTCGGAGTCGGTGGAGAAGACATGCTCCTTCTTGGTGGGGATGGTGGTGTTCATGGGGATGAGCACGGTCATGGCACCTCCGTCGGTCTCGAGGCCGAGGGACAGCGGCGTGACGTCGAGCAGGAGCAGGTTCTGCAGTTGCACCTTCTCGTTGCCCTCGTCGTTCAGGATAGCAGCCTGAACGGCGGCGCCGTACGCCACGGCCTCGTCAGGGTTGATGCTCTTGCAGAGCTCCTTGCCGTTGAAGAATTCCTGGAGCAGCTGCTGCACCTTGGGGATGCGCGTGGAGCCGCCGACGAGCACGACGTCGTGCACGTTACTCTTGTCCATCTTTGCGTCGCAGAGGCACTTCTCCACCTGCTCCATGCACTTGCGAAATAGGTCCAAGTTGAGCTCCTCGAACCGAGCTCTAGTGATCGTCGTGTAGAAGTCGATCCCCTCGTACAGCGAGTCGATCTCGATGGTTGTCTGCGCCGTCGACGACAGCGTGCGCTTCGCGCGCTCGCACGCCGTCCGGAGGCGACGTAGGGCGCGAGGGTTGCCGCTGATGCCCTTCTTGTTCTTGCGCTTGAACTCCGGCACAAAATGGTTCACCATGCGGTTGTCGAAGTCCTCGCCGCCGAGGTGGGTATCGCCGGCGATGGCCTTGACCTCGAAGATGCCCTCCTCGATAGTGAGCAGCGACACATCGAATGTACCGCCGCCGAGGTCGAAGATGAGGACATTCTTCTCGCCGCTGCTGGTCGCCTTCTTGTCGAGACCATAGGCGATGGCGGCAGCAGTGGGCTCGTTGGTGATGCGCATCACGTTGAGGCCGGCAATGACGCCGGCGTCCTTGGTGGCCTGCCTTTGCGAGTCGTTGAAGTTGGCGGGCACGGTGACCACGGCGTTCTTGATGGTGGAGCCTAAGTAGGCCTCGGCGATCTCCCTCATCTTGATCAGCACCATGGAGGAGATCTCCTCAGCCGAGAACTGCTTCTCCTCGCTCTTGTACTGGACGACGATCATCGGCTTGTCACCAGGGCCAGACACGACCTTGAACGGCCATAGCTTCATGTCCCTCTTCACGGATTGATCAGACAACCTCCTACCAATCAACCGCTTCGCATCTGCATCGAGAAACAGGACAACACCAGTGAGTTTGATTGCTCCGTCGCAACACAGCAGAAAATTTCTGTATTCTCAGTAAATCTAAACGCAAATTACCCAAATGTATCCATTTAACTGGCGGCGTTTCCTCGTAAGAACGCGGCCGTAAATGTTCTACACCGCCATTGGCATTTCATCAAGTAAAATAAGAACACGGCAGTAAATGTTCTGCAGCATCTGGCTGTTTCGTTAGCAGTTCTAATTAAATACACGATCGTTCACCACAAAAGTCAGAGCACACTGTCGATTCCATGTAATTATACTCCTAATACAGTTCTATAAATTGGGGGTTAAACTCGTACTATTCAACATAATTCAAAGTACCTAATGTCGTGAACAAAAACTAAATCAGAGGCGCTAATATATCGTTTTTAGACTAACACTGACGTAACTCCGAAAATACGCCGAACTTTCAGCTATGTGCAAACAAGCCATAGATTCGATTCTAACCAATCTAATCAAACATACAAAATATTGTTATACGTATGTGAATTGCATTCAATTAGTATATTATAAGCTACATTGTAATCACTTTCTCAACTTAAATTATTAAGTAATCTGTTAGAACTTATCTTCTATTTTATTTTGAAGCACAATCTTATCAAGTTTTATTATAAAAAAGTCATGCTCTATTCCATTTTGAAGCTACAATGATTGAAATAAAACAATCAACTAAATAAAAAAAGGCAAAATCAATGATGCAGAACTTTAAAGCTAGATAAAAAAGCATCGTAAGTTTTTAACAAAACGAGAAGCTATGTAGCTTTTTTTAATAAACCTATTATTCACCTCTTATACGTTTTGATTAACACAACTGTCTAACATATCAATAAAAAATTGCTATCACCTTAGGGGGCCATGGCCTAATCACAAGACTAAATCACAGGCACTGACATGATTTTGGACATATTTCAACACTGTATGTGAACAGAACACAATACTGGTTTCGACGATTACTCCGCAAATGTTAGAACTTAGAAACAGATCAGCCCAGCGCACACACTATCTAGACATAGAACAAATTCTCCTAAGATCTAACAACTTTTAAATCTAAAACTGCAGTGTAATGTGATCGCGGTCACGGCCGTGCGAGAATATTCAGGAAAAGGCGGCAGAGTTCCACGAGGAAAAGAGGAGCAGAGAGGCTGCGGGGAGCCTGGGACGTACCGAAGACGGTGTTGGTGGGGTTCATGGCGACCTGGTTCTTAGCAGCGTCGCCGATGAGCCGCTCGGTGTCGGTGAAGGCGACATACGATGGCGTGGTGCGGTTCCCCTGGTCGTTGGCGATTATCTCCACGCTGTCGTGCTGCCACACGCCGACGCATGAGTAGGTCGTCCCGAGGTCTATCCCGATCGCCGGCCATTCCACATTCGCCATCTTCTCCTCCCCCTCTTCTAACTCTTTGGCTTGCTTGCTGCTCTGAAATCTCTCTCTCTCTCTCTCTCTCTCTCTCTCTCTCTCTCTCGGACGAGACGAGACGAGACGAGACGGAGGAGACGGGGAGAGAGGGTTTTATAGAGGCGACGGGTCCAGAACGTACGGGCGCGGGCGATCTGGGCCGTCGATCGGGGGTTCTGGCAGGGTCGGTATTCGTGATGGTGCCAGTTGTGTTGAGGGGGAGGCCCCAAACGCTCCGGCAGTCTGGGTCCAGGAATTCCACCGGCAGGTTGCCGGGGAGGTCGGAGCCGTAGACGTGGCCCATTTTAGTTCGCTTCGTCTCGAGGTACTTCTGGTTCTCCTTGGTGATGGGCGATATCACCGGAACCCTCCCAACGACGGCGAGCCCGTAGCCTTTGAGCCCGATGAACTTGGTCGGGTTGTTGGTCATCACTCATCAGCCGCATCGTGCGCACGCCCATGTCCCGAAGAATCTGAAATGGATCAAACGTAAATTCAGAGTTTCAGATTGCTGCAGAAGACGACGCAGATTTAGGGTTTCAGATTGCTGCAGACGAAGTCGCAAATTCAGAATTTCAGAGAGCATCGTGGTCGTCTACCTGGGCGCCGATGCCGTACTCGCGGGAGTCGATGGCAAGGCCGAGATCGACGTTGGCCTTGACGGTGTCGTGGCCGTCGTCCTGGAGGTTGTAGGCACGGAGCTTCTGGCCGAGACCGATTCCGCGGCCCTCGTGGCCGCGGAGGTAGACGAGGACGCCGCGGCCAGCTTTCAGCGGCATCGCGAGGTCCAGCTGGTTGCCGCAGTCGCAGCGGGCGGATCCGAGGATGTCTCCGGTCAGGCACTCGGAATGGACCCTCACGAGGACGTCTTCGCCATCACCAATGTCACCCTGCATATTAGCCATGAAAACCATCAGCCGCCAAGAATCACATTTGCTGGGAGGAGCCATGAACTTATGGAACATTCTGCCCAATTGAATAATTGCGACTTCACCAACAGGTAAAGAGAAAAGAACTCGCATTTCTGCCCCAGTTTCAAGTCCCAGGAAAACACTAAAACATCATAATTTATATATTACCTTTGCAACAGCAATGTGCTCGGTTCCATCAAGCTTGGATTGATAGCAGTAAGCTCTGAAAAGGCCCCATTTTGTCGGCAAACGAGATACGGCTATCAGTTCCACCAGCTTCTCCCTCTTTCTTCTATACCTGAATCAGAGCAAATGAACAAGGTGAGATTTTTCTCATATAATGTTTGCATTCTAAAACTATGAATGGCATCTCATTTCAGGCTTGAATCTATTTGCTTAGAACTAAGGTGACTTTTTCTCTTTATCAAAAAAGATAGTACCTAATTTCTTCTAGATATACTCATTTTCTATTTCAGGTCCTACCATGGAGAGTTTCAATAGTACATTTTAAAGGAGAGTAATTCTAGCTACAAAGTTTCAGAGAAAGAAGGAAAAAAGAAATAGGCTATAAGTTCACAAAGGGTTCACCTTAAGGTATACTAACCAGATGAGATCAGCGATCGAAACAATTGGGATACTATGTTCCAAAGCCATCTGTTTGAGCATTGGTATTCCTGCCATTGAACCATCCACTGGGTTGATGACGGTCGACAGGACAGACACAGGGTGCAAGCCAGCCAATGTGACAATCTTGCTAGGTCGTCTTCTTTCATGCCCACAGAGATGATCCCAGAACCATTCCTGATCATGAATGCAATTGACTCTGGGTTTGCCATCGTAGCTGACATGACAAGATCCCCTTCATTATCACCACTTTCATCATCTACCGCAATAACAAACTAGAGAAGAATGGATAGTTAACTTTGTGGCTAAATCCATCTACACAGAGGAAACAATAGTAATGTGATTGTGCAATGGAAACAATAATGATGCATCTATGCAACGAGGGTCCTGTCCTAAAATTTGAACTGTGTAAACTTGCTAATTGTTGCATAGAAATATGAGTGGTATTACAGTATGTCACTTGCTCACCTTATCACTCTGAATGAAAACGTGCATATAAATCAATATAACATTTCTGACTGTGTTGAAATTCTAAAATATATGCATGGGAATAACAACATAATTTGTTATTGCATAGATGCACTACAACGACTTGGGTTTCTTCCTTGGAGACTAAGCAAATGGGATTCACCTCACCAAGCTGAAAAATGCATTGATTGGGAGGCTGGAATCCTGGAAGAAACTAATGTAACTGTGCATGTTTTTGGAGTATTATTGTGTAAAATGGCCTTAAATTTGGTCTTGATCATACTTGGTCCATGTTGGCTCAGCCCCTCGAATCACTCACTCTCTTTCTCACATGGGTGGAGGTTGAAGATGAACAGTGCTCTAGTTCTTGCACGACGAAACACTGCAAGTTTTTCCTGCTCAACTCGTCCCGCATTACAATAAGACTAGTGAGAGGCCCGTACTTTGCAACGGAACTTTATTTTTAATGAAAAAACTTATTTAAAGCATGACATTTGTTCAAATTCAAATATGATTTGTAATGATTTTTATAATAAATCCTTATAATGTGTTGTGATCAAGTTATTCTCTAGCATACAAGACATGTATTGCCGGCTCATAACAATATTCAAAACTTTTATATCTAAACTATCAAAATAGTAGATACTGGTATAGAAAATAACTAATAAAACAATAAAACCAAGACACAAATGTAAAGTGTGATTATAACTAATACAAGAATGAAACTAAAGGAAAAGGAATCATATATTACAACAGTACTAAAATTAATTCACGGCTTTGCCTTTACTCCCCATCTGCACCCTCTACCTTTTCTGAAAGAAACAACTATTAAGATTCCTTAACCATATGTTCATACCACCCAAATGCCATAGAATATCTGAAACAAGTCCTGAGTTCTCACTACTGAAAGGCCTTGGAGATGATATCATCGTGGAGGCAGACATTCAACCAAGAGCATGGCTGCGTCCATCCCCTAATGACATATACTTTGTGTTCCTTGGTTGCATGTTCACAAAAATGGATACTTTGAAAAAAACTAAGTGATTATCTTCAGAAAACAGCAATGATTATCTTCAGAATACAAAAAGATAGGCAAACTATTGCAATTTTTATGTGCGTATGCAAGCATAGAATAAATTGATCATATGCAAGAAATAGAGAATTGCTGCTTTGTAGCTTCCTCTAAAAGTCTCAATACATACCTCCATTCTCTCACAGCTACAACAACGAGGTGTTCTGTCATGCTCATGTAAAGAGCAATACTTCTACCCCCGGAATGGATGTGCTCTATACTCTATCATGCCAGTCCTATTCGTTGGAATCTACAGAAGTGGAAACACACAAAAAAGGGTTATTTGCAATGCTGTTGAATGCAGCTCTATGGCTTCTACGAAGAGTTCATCAGAAAATGTCTTACAATCTGGAGGCAGCAGTCATCACACTTTGGGAACCTACAAAGATTTCTCCCACTGTTGATTCCAGAGGTGGCAGGACACCACCCGGAACTGACTAATCAATCAAAAAATCAAAATCGCACGCAAATATGCCGCAATTCTTCTCCACCTTCTCGAGGCTGGCTTTGATGACCTTGGCCAACCCGGCCTCCAAATCAACGTCATCTAGCGAGCCGACACGCAATGACTTCTTGTGGTGCAGGTCGAGATGTAGTCACCGCGGCACAGGGATGTCCTCTCGTGGATCCGCCGAGCACCACCGCAAGCTGCCGCTGAGCCGTTCTGACCCACACAATCCCAAATCTAGAAGCCCGGACATCCAGACACCACCACCGCCTCGACCCCATCACGATGTGCCATGCTAGTGTAGTTGTGGTCGCTGTAAACGGTGTGGGAGGCCAACGTGGGCATGGAGGAGGACAGGGAGAGATGCGGTGGGGCAGAGGAGAAATGTGAGGACGGCGAGGAGATGAGGCGTGAGGAAGGTGACGTGGGTGCGGTGGTTGCATGCGGAGAGAATAGAGAGTGGGAGACTGGGAGTAGCAGTTGTGTGCAGAGGGGGAGCGGCAGTTGCGCGACGAGAAGGAGAGGGAAGATGAGCGTGGGCGCCGCCCGCCGGCATAGGTGGTTGCTGCGTTGCTAGTGTGGGACGTGCGCGCTGTGGCGTTGGAGGGGAACTGTGCGGGCAGACGGACGAAATGGGCTGGGCCGGCGCGCGCTTCATACTGGCCCGACGCGTGCTGTGTGGCGGACGGACGAAATAACATTACGTTTGCTTTTTGCACGCGGGACGCTGGCGCATGCACGCGGGAGAACAGTTTTGCGCGGGAAGGCGCGTATGGGCGGACGGACGATCATCTAGCAGCTTTATATTAGTTAAGATTTACATGGCCTTTTGTAGCCCACAACTGACGACGCAGCACCCACACGATCGACGAGCATCCCGCGCACGCACGCACTCCTGGCGACCTGGACTCTCCCACGTTCTGGCCACGAACCTCCGTGAGAATCGGTCCACCAGCTTGCCGATCCGAGCCTAGCACTCCTCTAGTCCTCTGCTGCCTCCAGTCGCCACACCGACTATTTCTGCACCTACAACTCTAACAACAGACGCGCCGCACGCGAACTGATGAAGCCACGAACCCAAACACGAGCACACACTCGCACCGTCCTGGTCGGACATGCCTGGAGCGCGCCCGCACCACGTTCCGACCTTGACGCTGTCCATGGTGCGACCCCGAGCTTGAACTCGTGCACCATAGACACCAACTGACCCCTAGACCTGAACTCGATCAACCCTAACAAGCTAGCTGCCATGAACGTCTGCACACACACGATACCTTATCCATCGTCAAGCTTAGCTCCAACAGTCCATGCCCAAGAACTACATGAATGGAACTATTTCACCTTAGAAAATTAGATTCAGATTGAAACAGCGAACAGAAAGACACTAGTGCACTGATGAAATGTTAAGGCACAAGAAACTGTAATATATGATAATATATTAATATGCACCTTTCCTTCATGCAATGCGCTTATAGCCTCGTCAACTGAGGAGAAACCATCTGTAGGTTTGTCTGGGTCCCCCTCTGCATCACTAACAAAGAAATCACCAGTTTCCTGAGTGATTTTAGCACCAATAGCTCGAAAGAAAGCACCAGATCCGTTGAGTCCTTGCAGAACAGGTCCATTATTGTTTTCCTTTAAAGGATCATTCAAATTCTCTGGACCTCCAAGTCCATCACCAATTGCATAACATCTTAATTTTAAGCACCCCTTTCCGATAACAGCAAATCCTATGCCGCTGCTACCACCAATTCCTTGTTGAAACATGAAAGATCATAATAAACGGCAAATTACAGAAAAGATATGAAAATTTATGGTCTTAGGAAATCTTTGGAAGACCTTTTGCATAGAAAAATGAAGTGTGAGAATCGTACCTCGTGTTAACAGCAGTGTGAGATGACAATTGGGAGCTCAGCAGAACACGGCTTATTTGGTGGATCCCAGTTAACCAATCCTCAATCCTTAGGTTTCAGCTCCAAAATATGCTTATATACCTTTATCGCCTAAAGTATCACAAGTTCACAACACATCTCAGCCTATAACTTGGACCTACCTGCTCATCAGGATAACAGAAGGAAAATCAAACAATGTGGACATAAAGCAGCCACAAATTCCCTCTAACCTCATCTTTTGGATGGTCGTTCCTGCCCCCATACTGACACTTGAGGTCAATGTCCATATGATATATGATGATCTCAGTTAGTTAGAGACTTGGGAGTTTATAAGATCAGCCACATTCTATGGCAACACAAGATCACCCACATTGAAAAATGAGCACTCAAATTCAGACACGCAGCAAGAATCAAGCAAGTCCCATCGCTCTGAAACTTGATGAAAATGCAGGTTGATGAGGCCGCCTCACCTGCCAATACCGAGGGTGCGAGGGACGTGGCGGCCGTACCCCGAGCCGCGGGCATCACGCAACACGGCGCCGGAGAAGGACGGATCGCTCAAGGGGAACAGACCGCGAGCGACGTCGCGGGCAGGGAGCTGTTATATCCCACTCCGGCAGCGGTGCTCCTTGGAAAGGATTAACAAGAACGGCACAGAAGATAGCACACGAAGAAGAAAGTAAAGAGGAAAACTAAAAATGCCGGAATCTGTTTCTTCCTTGTTGTTCAAGTTGCTGCTTGTGTGTCTGTTATATACAACTTCACATCCTCCAGTTCACACCAACATAATATGTTTCTGATTACAACTAATAGCCAAATATATTTTTACCAAACAAAGTATTTTTACTCCATATGCCTCTATTACACGACACAATATTTGTGTCTAGTTCAAATGCTTCTGCCTCCTCTTCGCCAAGCCGTGCGTTACTATCTTCAACTAGTAACCCTTGTGATGGCACGCTGTTCCACGGCGTGGCATTGCTGCCGCCTTGAGTTGGAGCCCCTTCCCAGATGGACACCGACAGAAAACGCGAACAAAGCACCGAGTAATCTTCCCATGTTGCGCATTCAACTGACAATTTACCCTCTTTAATTAGGAATTTTTGCTCTTATGCCATAAAGTTGAGTAGTGTTTACTTTTTTGTCACATCCTGTGTGTTTGACAACTGAGACCAAGGGTCACATGTCATACACTCATATGGGGCAAAAGAGCAAATGCCACCAACTTATGTGTAGCATGAATGCAAATCTCTCATTTAATTAATAGTTGAACTTGAGCCGCATTGCCCTTTTTAACCAGCCGACGATATAATATTGCAGTAGGAATCAAATCAACCACATCCAATTCTACCGTCGAGAGCAAGTGGGAAAAAACTAGAGCATTAGGAGGAATGGACTGTTTCAGCTGGGGAAACATGGAACATTGGGTACACTTTAAAGTACTAGGGGCATTGAAGCAGTGGGCCACTGGGGATCGAGTGGGATGGCGCTCCCCCGGTTCGCGCTAGCCCTGGCCGTGGTTCCCGTTGGCTGCTCCTTCCTCCTCATCGCCGACGCTCCTCTCCGATGGGCCCCCTCGCCGACTTCCCGCTGACCGTCCCTCCGGGTGCATCCCCTCTTCTCTCTCCTGCCCCTCTCTCCTTCCCCCTGTCCTCGTCCAGATGGGTCCTCGCCTGGCGCTGGTCGAGATCGACGATGATCAGGACTTACATGAACTCGTGCCCCCCTGGGACTTCTTCCCCGACAGGGACTTCCAGCAGTTCATTCTGGACTCTCTCGCTTCCCCGGTTCACCACCCCTCTTCCTCCCCGGCTGGCTCCTTCCTCCTGCTGGCTATTTTCCGCCGTTTTACTTTCTGCCTCACTGAGTCCTCGGTCAGCATGGCCCTGCATGCTTGCCTGGGTGGTTCTCCGGTGGGTTTCCACGTCACCTTTCTTCAAGACAGACACTTTAGGTTCTCCATTTCCTCGCGCCAAGTGGGTTTCGAGATCTGCCGCCATCATCGGATCATCACTGATCAGTTCGACGTCTACTTTCACCTTTGGCACGATGGTGGCCCTCGCTGGTCTAAGGACCTTCGGCTTTGGTCCGCTGAGGAATGCGCGAGCTGGACCCCCGGTCCCCCATCGGCGGCATTTCTCGTCCTCTCGCTCGTCTGGCCATCTATTGGGGCCTCGTCCTCGTTATCGCTTGCCCCCCGCCCCTCGACGCCCTCCCCTCCCTCCCCCCTTCGTCCCGCTTTGCATTCCACTGTTCGTAGTCCGGCCCTTCCGCCAAGAAAGTTTCGTTTAGTGACGTTATCTCGTTCTTTCCTCCATCTCCTTCGTCTTCCTCCCTGCCTCCTCCGGCCCTTAGGGTTGGCTCCTTACTGTGCCCCCTTCCTCCCCCGGCTTTCCTTCCTTCCCCGACAAGCCTCCTCCCTCCCCCCTCGTATCGGCTCTCACCCCCAGGCTACTCCCCTCGATCCTCGCACCACTTTCAAATTCAATAGTGGCCTCCCCTCGCTCCTGGGCCAGCCGCCTCCCTCACGCACCACCCCCCCCGTTGCGTCACCTGCCCCTGCAGCCCACCGCTCTGTCGGTTTCGCAGGGCGCAATTCCGGCTGCGCATATCTTCTCGCGCCTCAAATCAGATCTTTGGATTGGTGCTCGGGGGCATGCTAGGCCATCGGACAACATGGACTCACCCCTTTCGCTACCCCGCATTAATTGCACACGTCAGCTGGCGGTCTCGAGGCCCAGTCCCCTCCGCCCCGCCGGTTCCACTACCGCCCCCCTCATCGCCTCGTTTAGGGCGCCCCCTTCCTGCCCCCTCGTACCCGCCCGCCTCGGTTGTCTCGATAGTTGAGGCACTTGGGCTCTCCCCTTCTTCTGATCTCGGTGCTCCAACCCACTCCTCTCTTGTTCCTTTCCCCCTCGCCTGCCTCCCCCCACTTTCCCCGCCGGTTATTCCTCTCACAACCCTCCCCATGGCGAACTTCCCGGCGAACCCCCTCCCCTTCCTTCCCTATGGCGGGGTGATCCGGGATGGTGGTGGCCCTCTTCGGCGCTAGCACAACTTCATCTCCCTATCTGGGGAGCTCCTTAAGCGCCATGAGTCGTTCGCCATCACTGAGCACGATGGCCCCCTCTCTCCGGCCGAGAAGATGGGCCTCCTGATCGACATTCGACATTATCTTAGTGTCGAAATGCACCTCCAAGTTGATCACTACTCCCTCTACCCGTTGGGCGTTGGCATTTACAAGTTGGGGACTGTGTTTGAGCGGGACTCGCTCGTTAACTCCCCCTTTCTTCATCCATGGTAGACTGGCTGGCTTCATCAAGCACGGCGCGCTATCAACTGCAAGCAATCGCCTTTTGCTAGGGTTGGCTGGGTGATGTTCCTTGGGTACCCCCTGGACTGCCGTACCCTAGGCTTCATCCAGCAGGCCTGTGCTTCCTTTGGCCAGCTCTTGTTTTGGCACGAAGCTGATCCTAGCCTAGCCAGGGTCCTCGTCAAGGTGCTCTACGAAGACGACTTGGATGTCCCATGAGCATTACGATGAAGCATGGCTGTGACCGTGATGGTGGCGGCCGCTCTTGGACCTTCCCAGTGTACCTGCTCCAGTCCGACCTCACCGATCAGTGGCCTGGTGATGAAGACCCCCCGCCACCGGACAATGGGAACCCTCATCCTTTCTTGGGGCCCATTCAGCCTGGGGAACCAGAATGGATCCAACACTGGGCAGACGACCAGATGTTTGGCCCTTTGGCCAACCAATGGCATCTGCCAAATCAACCACATCTGGGCAATCAGCATCAGCATGTCGACGCCGACCCGGTGGACGAGGCCGAACCCTTCCTGGACGAGGTCCTTGAGGGGTTCGAGGATTTGTCTGAGGCCCAGTTGGAGGTCGTCTCGGAGGACCATGACCCCCAAGACAGCATGGATGTTTCGGGTGTCACCTCGGCGTCCTCCTTGGAATCTTTCGTGAAGCAGCCTCACCTGTCCCCAGCCCGCCCGACGTCCCTGAATACGGCGCCCCAAGCCGCCTCGCAGCTTCTGGGGTCCCCGGGGGCTGCCACTGGGCCCTAGTCTCCTGGGTCCCAGTTCGCCTCGGCTCCTGTCTCTCCCCCGGCGCAAGTCAACATCCCACCTGGGCTCGACGCCCCCGCCCCCCCCAGAGCATGCCAACCCCCCGGTTCGGTTCGTTTATTCCAGGCGCCGTAGGGACGGGGGCCCCCGGGTGCCCCCCCTCGCCCCCGTCCGTGCGGCATACTCCTCTTTCAGCCCTGGGCTTGAGGCGGAGCGCCAGGATCAAAGCTTGGCTTAGGGGGTATAAGCCTTCGTCTCGCCGTGGTCGTGGCCAGTTCTCCCCGCTTCCTACCATTGAGGAATTCATCGAGCTCTCCAGGTTGGACACCCCCTGCCCCCCGCTTTCTATTCAACAAATTCAGCATTCTGCAGTCAAGCTCTGTGGTCTATGCGCTAATGCGGTGTCCGCCTCCGTTCTCCTCTCCAGTGACTCTGATGATGCCACTGCCTCTTCTACGCCTGCTGAAGTTGGTCCCTCTACGACTTCTTCTGTGGTGGCCCTCCCTGCCATTGATTCAACTCAAGATGATGTTCAATCCCACTCCGTCTGATTGGCCTGCGTGCCGTACGTTGCCCTGGGAGGGTTGTAACTTGTACTTATTTTGGGTGGCCCTACTGTATGTGCCACGTACTTTATCCCCAGACTCTATGGTTGTGCTCCAATTTGCCATTCATTGGCTTCCTTATTTACCGCTTCCTTGCTTCAGTTATTGCGTTTGCATTTGGCACGTGCGCCCTTGCCCACTGCCTGCTCTATTCCTGGCCCAATTGTTTTTTGATGGGTGGCTCTAGATTGTGGCAGGTGGTTAGCTGGAATGTGTGTGGCCTTAACTCTAGCTCAAAGCAGCTTGCGGTCCACAATCTCATCATCTTAGCCAAGGCAGATGTTGTCTGCCTCCAGGAAACTAAGATGGCCTCCCTTGAGCCCTCCTTGGTGCAGACTTTTTGTCCCAGGCGCCTGGATAAGTTCTCCTTCGTCCCGGCGCTGGGATCGGCTGGGGGCTCTTCATTGGGTGGAACAACGCCCACTTCTCTGGTGTCACCCTCTCCTCCTCTCCTTTCCACTTGACCATCTCTCTTACTTCTATTTTGAATGGCGCCTCCTGGACCCTGTCTAACATCTATGGTCCGTGCCGGAACGTTGACTGCGTGCCTTTTGTCTCCTGGTTTCTCTCCTTGTCTATTCCTCCTGACTCAGATTGGTTGTTTGTGGGTGACTTCAACCTCTACCATTTCCCAAACAACATGAACAGTGGACACCTAAATCATAACCTCATGGCCACCTTCAACAACATCATTAGCACCTTAGGTCTCCATGACATCCACCTTCAGAATAGGAATTTCTCTTGGAGCATTATGCAAAGTCCTCCCATTTTGGTTCTGCTGGATTGGTGCCTCTCGTCCCCCCACTGGACCTCTTCTTTCCCCAACACCTCCTTCCTTGCCCTCCCCAACACCAGCTCCGACCACTGCCCTTGCTTGGTCAAGATTAGAACCTCAATTCCTCGGTCTCCCATCTTTCGGTTTGAAAACTACTGGCTCAAGCTCCCGGGCTTTTTGAATCTCGTTCATTCTTGTTGGAATTCCGGGACCTACCCTCTAGACCCTGCTCAGCGCATTGCCTCAAAGCTGAGAGCTCTTCATAAGGCTCTTTCCAAATGACAACGTCACTGGAGCGGTTTCGAGCTCTAGATTAGAAATTCCTCCGTTATCCTTGATTTCCTTGACAAGAACGAAGAGCTCCGACCGCTTTCTGGGCTGGAGTCTCGATTTAGATCCATTCTTCGGAGCCATCTGGCTTTCCTCCTGGTTCTCCGGAACAGGTACTAGAAGCAACGTTTCACACTCCGTTGGACCAAGCTCGGTGATGCCAACACCAAATTATTCCACTCTGCGGCCACCATCAGGAGGCGCAAGAATGCCATCCCCTCCATCCAGCTAGAGGACGGTTCCTGGGCCACCTCCATTCAGGACAAAGCTGAGGTCTTCCTGGACTTTTTTCTTTCTAAAATGGGCTTTTCGTCTCGTCCTCCCATGGCCTTCGACCTGGCCCACCTCATCCCCAGGGTCCCGGGCCTTGATTCCCTTGGTGACGACATCTCGGCCTCTGAGCTTGACGCTGTCGTCCGGGCCTCTCATCCGGACAAGGCCCCTGGCCCGGATGGGTTCAACAGGGCCTTCTTCAAGGCCTGCTAGCCCATAGTGCGTCAAGACTTCCTCGCTTTAGCTTCCTCCTTCTCCCGCTGCACCACTCACCTCCAGCCCATTAATGGCTCCTACATTGCTCTTATCCCCAAAACAGACATCGCGACCTCCGTCCGTGACTTTCGGCCCATCTCCCTTATAAATTGTAGCGTCAAGATCATCACCAAGGTCCTTGCCAATAGACTACAGTGAGTCATCACTTCGCTCATCCACAAAAACCAATATGGGTTCATTAAGGGCCGTAATATCCAGGACTGCATCGCTTGGGCCCTGGAGCTGACTCACCGGTGCAAAAAGTCGAGGCAGGAGGCCATCATCCTGAAGCTTGACTTTGAAAAGGTGTTCGACACCATCGAGCACTCTGCCATCTTGCTCATGATGTCTCACCTTGGCTTCCCTAGCACTTGGATCTCTTGGATCAAGCTCATCCTCTCCTCCAGCTTCTCCTCAGTCCTGCTCAATGGCTCCGCCGGGAAGTTCTTTCTATGCAAGCGAGGGGTGCAGCAAGGTGACCCACTCTCTCCCCTCCTGTTTGTCCTTGTTGCTGATCTTCTTCAGCACATCATTAATAGGGTTGCCCGACTCGGGATCATCTAGGGTCCTAGGTGCCACCCTGAGCACCTTGACTTCCCCATTGCACAATATGTTGACGACACCATTATTTTTCTTCGGGCTGACCAACGGAACTTGTTCCTCCTTAGTGGCATCTTGCATTCCTTCTCCCAGTCCACCGGCCTCACAGTCAACCTTTCAAAGTCCTCCATCATCCCTATCAATATCCGTAAGAAGCAAGCGGCCCTCCTCGCTGCAACCTTCGGTTGTCCGGTGGGTTCCTTGCCTTTCACCTACCTTGGGCTTCCCCTTGGGACTTTAAAGCCCAAGTCCACTTATTTTGGCTTCCTCATCAACAAAGTCACCAAAACGCCTCTCTTCTCTCTCTCCCTGGCTCAACATGGCCGGTAGGCTGCAGATTGTCAACTCGGTTCTTTCGGCCCTGCCAACCTACACCATGTGCTCCTTAAAGATCCCCGCCAAGGTAATTCTCTGTATCGACCGGGCCCGCCGCAATTTCCTTTGGCATGGAAACAACATCAATGCGGGCTCTTCATCTAGGGTTGCCTGACATCTGGTTTGTAGGCCCAAGCTCAAAGGTGGGTTGGGGGTTATCGATCTTCACACCCAGAACTCCGCCCTGCTCCTCAAACACTTCTAGAATTTCTTAGCTGATCATGACACCCCCTGGGTTAAGTTGATCCGCCTCAACTACACCACCTCGCCCTCCCCACCACACCTCTCCACCCCCAGAGGCTCTTGCTGGTGGCGGGATATTGTTGGCATGGCTACCCAGTTTAGAGCAGTTGCCTCTCCTTCTGTCCTCAGTGGGCGGACGGTCTCCTTTTGGGATGATGGCTGGTGTGGCCCTCCCCTTCGCCACTCTCTCCCCCACCTGTTCTCCTTTGCCAAACTTTACCTCTGCTCTGTCCACTCCTTCCTTTCCCAAAACAATCCAGCCGATAACTTCCATCTGCCCCTTTCCTTGGAAGCCTTCCATGAATTTACCCACTTGCAACAGCTAATGGCCAACACAACCCTCCAGGATGGCAACTCAGACAATTGGTATTTTATTTGGAATTCCACAACCTACAGCCCTAGACTCCTCTACGGTTACCAGTTCAATTTCATGCAGCCCCATGCCTCCTTCAAATGGCTATGGAGGTCCAAATGCTCCAACAAGCTTAAGGTATTCTTCTGGCTTCTCCTGGTGGATCGACTCAACACGAAACACATCCTCCGCCGAAAGCGCATCCTCAACGAGGCTGATGACCCCAACTACTGCCTCTGCTCCTCGGTTGTTGAAGAGACGGTGACCCACTTATTTTTCGACTGCACTTTCAGCCGCCACTGCTGGAGCTTGCTGGGTCTCCACTGGCAGCCCGATTCTTCCGTTCAAGACAAGCTCACGGAGGCTAGAAGAAGGTTTGGTAAACCCTTCTTTATGGATGTTGTGATCATGGCCGCATGGTCCCTCTGGTTAGTCATAAATAGATGTATCTTCGATGCCTTGGCTCCCTCAGTTGGGGGGTGGTTAGGCCTGTTCACTCCTTTGTTCTCTGTTCAGTCCCAGCGATTCCCACCCCGTCTTAAAGGGGCCATTTGGAGCTGGCTGGGCACCTGTAACCTCCCTCTGTAATCTCTCCCTTCCTTCCCCCCGTTCCGTTTGCTCTGGTTCCTCCCTTGTTTTTTTGAGCATTTTTAATATTAAAATCTTAGTAGGAGCCTCTCCTACTGGTTTTCCTCAAAAAAACATGGAACATTGGATGCACTAAACTGACAGCTGGCAGTAACAACTTATAAGCAACTGAACCCACTTTGCTACGAATTTCATAAGGACCAAAAATACTTGAACGATAACTTTGAGTAGGAATGATTTACCATAGAAGATTAAGCATACGACTATAGCTTTAAATACACCTTATCACCTATTTGAAAAGAACAAAATGAGTGATGAGAATCAACATTCTGGTTTGACCCTCGGATTGTGGATGATAGGCGGTGGAAAGATTGAGTGAAACTTTCATCCTATCAAACAATGATTTCCAAAAGGTACTTGTAAATATTTTGTCCCGATCGGATACTATAGACTTTAGCACTCCATATAACGACACGATTCTATTAAGGAACCGCTTGGCCACCTGCATAGCGGTAAAAGGATGCTTAAGAGGTAAAAAGTGACCAAACTTGGAGAATCGGTCGACCACCATCAATATTGCGTTGAAGCCATCAGAAAGAGGAAGTCCTTCAATGAAGTCCATTGAGATGTCCTGCTATGAAGCTTGGGGAATGGGCAATGGCTGCAACAACCCATGTGTCTTGCACACTTCATGTTTGGCCTGCTGAAGAATGAAAGGCAGAGATTAATTTAGTTTGAGTGACTGAATTAGCACCAACCCATACCTTTACTTTGAACCGAATCAGACCAACACCCAAAGTAAAACCTCTGTCATTAGTACCTACAATAGCCAACTCTTGCAGTAAAGACTGTGCTGCTAGATCAATCGCATAATAATTGACAACTTCTTGCACCCATAAACGTTGAACCACTAAGATTTCTTCCAATTCAAAGACATGACCTACCCGGGAAAGTGCATCAGTAGCAGAATTATCCAAACCCCTTTTGTATTGGAACCTATATTGTAGACCAATCAGATTTGTCATAGCTTTTCTCTACATGTCAAAAGTCAAGGCCTGAGTTTCAAATTAACAGAGGGCTTTATGGTTAGTATAAATTGTGAAAGGCCCCCTAACAAGATAAGATCTCCATTTCTCAATTGCCATCAAAATTGTTAAAAATTCTTTCGCATAAATGTAGAGCTTCTAATTCTCAATGAGTGCCCTTATGCATATTATATTCATTGCATGGCTTATCAACTCCAATTGGCTCTTGTTGCAACATCAAGGGAGGTACATGAAGTGCATAACTTTTTTCAACGTGCAAATTTTATCATAAATTTTGTTAGTGTTTCACCTAAGCACAATGATGAGTTATTAGCAAATCAAGTTATGGAAATTTCTCGTGAAATTGAATTAGGAGAGCTTGATACAGGAAGAGGTGCAAATCAAATGACCTTCCTACAGAGGCCATGTGATACTAGATGGAGTTCCCATTACTAATCAATTTTGAGCTTAAAGAAGATGTTTGATACCACAATTTCTATTCTACACGGTATTGCAAATGATCGTTCAATTTCCAGATATTCCTGAGGAGATATTGTAGGTGCCCTTTGTATTATTGTCACATTTTATTTTGTATTTATTCTACTCATGATGGAAAAGATAATGAAGATCACTGATGTGTTGTGTCAAGCACTCCAAAAGAAATCTATTGATATTATAAATGTGGTGGAGTCTGTTTCTATCACAAATGTGTTACTTGTTGACTTACGAAATAATGGTTGTGAATCACTTCTTGATGAGGTCAAATCCTTTTGTGTGAAGCATGAAATTAAGATTCTAGATCTAGATTGCAAGAATGTTCTTTTGCATAATTCTTAAGTATGAGTAGGAATACATCAATAATATTTGTCCATCATTTAAAACTTATTTCTCTCTACATTGTATTTCACAGGTATGTTGATGTAACCAAGTCTCGGAATAAGCATGACAATACGATAACTCTTCACCATTATAAAGTAGATGTGTTCAATGTTGCCATAGATCAACAATTATTTGAGTTAGAAGAACGATTCAGTTCTCAAGCGACAAAGCTTCTATCACTTAGTGCCGCATTAGATCCAAGACATTGACACCTTTGACACATCAAAAATATACACTCTGGTGGAAAAATATTATCCCATTGATTTTTCAAATTAGGAAAGAGCTCAGTTGGAGTGCCAACTACCACATTTTCAACTTGATGTATGCAATCATCCAGACCTGAGTAGATTGTCTTCACTAGCTGATTTGACAAATGGATTATTTAAAGTGGGAAACATTCTACTTATCCAATGGTGGACAAATTGTTAAGGTTAATAATAACTCTTCTAGTGTCAACTGCGACCACTAAGAGGGCATTTTAGGCAATGAAGCTAGTTGTAATCCATCAATCCCGGCCTTCGGCTCTGCTTCACCTCCGGCCACTAGAGTCCACGTCGTACCGATTCGCTGGATCTAATCACAGCTGTCCGTTTTCACTTAAAGGAACCCGCCTCGCGCCTGGCCGCCGGATCTGGATCCAACGGATCTGGTTGATCCGGTCCACGCGCATAGTACCGCGGTCCACCGTGGGCCTGGCTCACCGTGGACCAGAACCCTTTTTCAGTTTAAATAAAATTCCAGAAATTGATTTAAACTTTGAAAATCCATAACTTGCTCATTTTAACTCCAAATTTCACCATTCAAATTTTGTTAAATTCAGCAGATTATTATCTACACTTTAATGCTATAAAAACAGTATGTTACTGTTACCCAAAATATTCTAATAAATATTTAAATAAAAACCCCTTAGGGATAAATTATTAATTCAGAAAAATAAATTAGAAAAGCCTTAAGAAATTGAGTTTACTATTTAATCACCAAACATCAGAATATTAAAACTTTATTCCACATAATAAAACCCACAAATGTGTATGTTTATTATTTGGTGGATTTTTATCTGTTTATTGAATGTGTTGTTTATTTTTTTTCGTATCGAGAAGACTACGAGTTCGTCGAGGAGCCAGAGTTCTACCCCGAGGTTCCTCCATCCCCTTTTGCTGACCAAGGCAAGTCATCGACCACCTCTGTTGAAACAGTTGATCATCATTGAGCCCATGTTTTAATAAATTATCGCTATAACCCATAGGTAAATATTGCATTAGTCAAATATCAAAGCCTTACACTTATATTTATTAGACCCCCGTCCTTGTGTGCAAACCCAAGCCATGCTTATTGAGCCTTAACTCCTTGTCACTCTACTATAAAATTATTAGCTAGTGCCCAATGTACCGGCACAACTGCTATAGTATAAAAAGAATGAGTCGTAGATAGCTGGTTTCTGTATATGAATTTCCCCGTTATTCTCGCCTCTGGACTCTGTTGGAGCTGGCTAAGTTATAAGTATGGTGGGTTCCGGGTGCAAGCTCGGGTATTGGTATGTCGCACCCGGGGCACTATAAGGACCGGTCTGCGGGATCTGTTGCAAAGCACTTCCGTACCAACCACAAGTCTAATGGGTAAGTCCTAACTGGAAGTGTGGAACTCTCCGGCTCTCGGCACCATAGTGGAGGGGGCAAGGGGCTAGCCCTCAGGGCGCCTTGTACCGACGATGGATCAAGGGGGGGTATGGTGAAAACTCGACATGGCGATACACGATACGAAACCCATAAGAGGGTGCTGTTGAGTCGGGGAAGACCATATGGAAGGTTTTGGCACGAGTTCCCGTGAAATGGGTCATCTCGTTACACTTCGGTGTAAGTGATGAGTGCGTGCCTTGTGGGTACAGTGGTACATCTCTGATCAGAGTAATTTAATCTTTTCGAAAAGCCGAGCCCACGGTCAAGGGTGGGTTGTGTGACTACTTGCAGTTAGTTTACAATTGTTTGAATGATTGAGTTATTCATGGCATGTAAGGACTGTTGTGCGAGGAGGTATAACGTACTCCTCGAGTTAGAAAGATGATGATGCATACACATGTTTACATTTCAGTACTAATAAATGGATCACATTTAATGCTTTACAACTATGCTTCTTCCGCAAAAATTAGCCACTATCTCCCTTGTTATTATCTTGCATTATATTTGCATTCGGTGGCTTGCTGAGTACATCTGTACTCACCCCATTGACTTACACCATCAGAGCCCGTCTACTACGAGGAGGATGAAGGTCTGGAGTAGCGACCCAGTCAAGGCGAGACTGGAAGGAGGCGTTCATCTAGGACCCTTATTTTATTAGTTTCTCTTCATCTTTATTCACTTTTGTATTAATATGGTCTACGAACCGTGAATGATTGCCCGTATTGTACGAGGTCGCGTGATGAACGTCTTATTTTATTGATTTTCTATGGAATTTCAATAAAGTCCTGATTTATTAAATCGGGGCGTGACACTAGTAAAGACACATATGCGGAATAAAATGGGTGATGATTTTATATGAAGTTACATTATAATTTATATTGAAAACGAATTAGCAGCAAAGATGAACTCTTCTGATATTATTAAATCTTATGATCTGGTTGGTTCTTGTAGATCTAACTTCAAGTTAATAGAAATGTAGTTCTTTTTCTATTATTAAGCATACACTACATTATCTTATTATATAAGCTTTTATTGATATTACTAAAATATCATTGTTATTATTGACATTGCGACTTGTGAGTTGGCCCCCTCACATTCAAATCCTGGCTCCGCCCCTACCCGTTACCCCTTAAAGGGTGGTTTCATTGCCCTTGTACCGGAAAGAAATCCTCTTGTTCTTCCAAATGCAATGCATTGGGCTATGTTGGCTTAACCAATCCATGGCCAAAATTACGTCATATCCTCCTAAGGGAAGTACATTCATGTCTTGACAGAAAGTATGACCCTCAACCCACCATTCAAGCTGAGAAACTTGTTGTTCACATTTCAACACTTTTCCATTATCTACTTTCACCATCGGAACATGAATTTGTTCCAACTAAACTTGTAATATGTTCATTGAAGATTCATTCATGAAACTGTAATCTATTAATACCAACATAGTTTGTTTCTGGACCAAAACTTGCAGTTGAATGGTATTAACCTCACTCATTCCAGCCAAAGCATTTATTGATAAATAGGCTAACTCTTCCTCTTCCAAGACACCAACCCCAATTATTGGGTCTAATAACTCATCAGATAAAACTACCTTGTGATCTAGTATTTCAATTGCATGAGCTTGGGCTGCAGGTTGAGGAGGACATTGATGAGTTAGAGAATACTTCTCCCCGTATTTGAAACATAGCCCATTTGTCCTCCTATACTCTTTTAACTGTTGTGCCTTCCACACCTCACTAGTAGAAAATTTCGGCTTCACAAATGTTTTGTCTCCTGATTCTAATTTGTTGACCAATTTCCTTTTTCCCTCTGGTACTTCACTGGGGCTCTCTTTTGTCATAGCCAAATGATAAGTTTGGCTAATCGTCTCAAGCAATTGAGCCTGCACATGAATCTGTATCTCATCTTTCAATCCAAAAATAAATTTTCTTGTCAACCACAAATTTTCACTTGTAGTGGGATCATGCAAACAAATTTGATATAATAGCACATCAAATTGACTCTTATACTCATCAAAAGTACCAGATTGTTTAAAATGCAACGGCTCATTCATCCTGATTTTAGGCATGTTAGCTTCAAACTCCCTTATAACGACTGAGCTAAATTCTTCCTAAGTATGCCTACCCACCTCTTGTTTCCAAGCCTTGTACCAATTTGCAGCTTTGCCCACTAAATTCAAGGAAGCAGCAGATACTCTAAAGTTTTCATGTATCTGATACAACTCAAAGTATGTCACACATTGATCCACCCATACTCTTGCATTCTCACCTTCAAATTTGGGAAATTCCATTTTCAGTCCTTTATGCCTTCACCGATTATCTTCAAACTCATTTCTGTTTCTGGGATCAATATTCTCCAAACCTAAAGCAGGAGGATCTCTTACTGTTAATCCCTGCATCTCCCTCGTGTTTGCAGGACTGTTGGGAACATTCCTCCTTGTGGCTGCCTCATGCTCTTGTTGAACATGTCCGAGCGTGGCTATCATCAAATCCACATTCGTTTCCATTTGATCCATCCTTTCCCTTTGCAGTTCTAGTTTAAAATCGACATGCCTCAACTTTTCTGGCATCCCTTCCATACCTTCAATTTTCAGAGTTAGTGCCACCACTACTTCAAGGATCTTCTCTTCCATCACCTCAAGTGCAGCAATAACTTGCCGCACCTGAAGATCTTGTTGTGCCAGGATCGCTCTGATTACTCCTGAACCGATCGAACCTAAACGAGATTTATGGAAATCAAGCCAAAGTGATTCCCACCTGGCTACGGGGGTTTTACCAACCAACCAAGGATTTCTGCAAGTCAGGAGGATCTGAATGCAAGCCCTGATACTAGATTGTTATATCCCACACTAGTAGCGGTGCTCCCTAGAGAGGATTAACAAGAACAACACAGAAGATAGCCTAGGAAGAAGAAAGTAAAGAGGAAAACTAAAAGTGCCAGAATCTATTTCTTCCTTGTTGCTCAAGTTGCTACTTGTGTGTCTGTTATATACAACTTCACTGCCTCTAGCTCACACCAACAGAATACGTTTCCCATTACAACTATTAGCTAAATATGTTTTCTACTCAACAAAGTAGTTTTACTCCATATGCCTCTATTACATGACACAACGTTTCATGCCCAGTTCAAATGCTTCTGCCACCTCTTTGCCAAGCTACACGTTACCAACTCTAGCTGGCAACCCTTGTGATGGCATGTTGTTCGACGACATGACAGGAGCACAACCAAGGATAGTATCGGCACCAGCACCAGTGGTGCCCGTCGTTCTAGGGGATTGTGGCAATGGAGGTTGGGCACCAAGAAAAGGCCATGTCGTGGCATTTCCGGGGGTCGAGGTGGTTTTGTCGAGGCTGACTGCGGCTAGGGATGGATAGTGCGTCTTGCCCACCTGATGAAACCAGGGGATATGAGTGATAATCCTGATTTTCTAGAAAAAACTTTAGATACCTCAGACATATCTATTATATACACTTCCGAGTAACAAAGAAGTTTAATTTTTCACACGGTAATATATTTGAAAGTGTTTAGAGTATGAGGATTCTTGAGCCAATGACATGAATAACAGCAAGACTGTCAAGCCCGGGAATAATACCTCCCCGAACTCTTTGTGCATTAAGTCCCTGTCTTAGGAAAAGGCAAGGTATACAATAACAAGTAGATACAACATAGTTCCACACGGATTAAAAGTAATTACACATAGTCGTATACGTGGCCTAAATGGCTTGAACAGAGATTACTAAGAAAAACACAAGCAGCGGATAACGGCCTTTTCCCCACAAGCTCTCGAGTGCGACCAAGCCTCACGCCTCCTCTTCATCTTCATCTGTGTAGATCCCTTCAACTTCTGGAGATGGTTGAAATAGTGGGCTGAGTACATTGGTACTCAACAAGACACCCAGAATGATGCAAATAATGCAAGGGAATAACAAGGATGGCATAATAGGGTTCATTTGCGTAAAGTTTTTTTTCAGTTAAAACAATTGTAAAACATCTACAAGTAAGAAAGTCTGTGCTATGAACAAGTTACAATCCAAGCAGTACACCCGCACTAGCAGGTTACCACCACCTGCAGGATCCTTAGATCCCATCCCAACCATCATACCAGAATTAAAGTGGAAGGTTATTCTAACCGTGAAAACATCACTTTGCCCACCCTTGACCGTGGGCTCGGCTATTAGAATAGATTTTAACTTTGATCAGAGGTGTACAACTTTACCCACAAGGCACAGTCTCGGTTAACGTCAAGATACCACCACAGTACCCCGACCCAAGCCCATGCCAAGGCCCATCGTATACCATACAAACATACAAACACCCTCTAAGGTTTCGCTTCCTGTAGGGCCAACCCTAGTCGATTAAGCCCCCTCTTGCATCAAGTGACATTCAGGCCTGGGGGTGCGACCCACCACAAACCATCACCCATCATACCACTGGTGTTGTAAGCAAGTACAACTAATACTCTAAGCCAGGCCATACCCATTAGACTTGTGGTAGTACGATAATGCTTTGCAACAGTAGCCATAGACCTGTCCTTAATCGCCATGGGTGCGACATCCCAAAATACTAGCATGCACCCACGACCAGCCCTTTCAATATTTTAATTGGTCAAGTTTTAATCCAAACCACTAACGGTAGTAACCCTACCGTAGGGTACAATTTAATCGACATGAAAGATACAACATTTGTCATTAAAGAGATGAATAATTCCCCATTTAAAAGGCCTAGGTAAACTAAGCATGGCTAAACAATATTCCTTATCTCAATCAACCCAACCTTTATTAAGGTACGAGTTGAACCAAAATTTACCTAGGTTGACAAAGGTATGGTATTAATTGCACGGGGCCATAATTAACACAGTGGGTATAGCTAAACAATAATAATGACATATTATAGTCCTAATAATCATGCATTAAGTTAAAATCAAAATAACTTATGAGAAATGGGATTTCAATATGTTCAACTATTCAGGTAGCTTGCCTTGGTCCGCGAAAGCTTGATCTTCAATGAAGTAGGCCTCCGGCGGTATGAAATCGGCGGTGTCTACGCGATCGCATACATAATTAATGCAAAACAGTACATCAATACACATGAACAATACAAAATAAATGCATAGTTAGATCCTTTACAATTTTATGAAAACACAACAATTTGAATCACTCCAAACGGAGCTAGGATGAATTAGTTGTGTATTTTAGAAGTTTTAGCTCCATTTTTAGCCAAAACAGTACTAATGTGCAGGACAGAAAATAATTATCCTGAAACAGAGGGGCAAGAATGCTAAAGTGCTAGAACATGATTTAAATAACCTAAAACGAAAGGTTAAACTTGCAAAAGTGGCAAAGATGAGAGCGGTGCGACCGGCGCGGCCGACGCGGCGCGGGCGCGGCCGGCGCGCGGGCGGGCGGCGCGCGGTGACGTGAGGCCACCGCGGTGCAACGACGACGATGACAATAAGTCTAGGGGGAAGAAATGGGAAAGGGAGGAGTTCTCACCGGGGGGAACGACGGCGACGACATGGCTACGGCGAGGAAGGAGAGCTCGGAGGAGAAAAATGGTGGAAAGTGGGGAAAACGGAATGTAGAAGAGAGGGAACAACCAAATAAAATGGTGTGCGAGGGGAATGGCGGTTCTGGCGTCGTGGGCACGACCTCGACGCGACGTGGGTGACGGGGAAAGTGGAACGGCCGACGGTTGCCATGGGGAGGGAGTTATTCGTGCATGGTGGAAGTGGGAGAGAGAGAAAAGAGAGGTGGGTGGGAGGAAGGCGATGACAAGTGGGTCCCACGCGTAAGTGAGAGAGAAAACTTAAAGAGAGAAATAAAATTTTAAAAAAAGAAAAACGAGTATAAAATTCTGGAAAAATAACTTTTCATAGTTTTGAATTATTTTATAAAAATCCAGAGTATTATTTTAATTATTATTATATTATTATTTCTATTTTTATTTTTTTTCTTTTAACGCGGACGTTACAAAGACTAACACCACACTGGCACACCGCAGGATCAATTCTAGTCTAATTTGTGATGCGACGAGATGGATATTGTAGTTTTAAATGATGAAAATGGAAAAGACAATGTATATATTTTTCATATGGAAGAGCAACTAGAACTCCATACACTGCCATCAGATCAATCAGTAACCATTTGGATTTGTTGGTGCCTATCTTGTAGCTGAGGAAGACAACTAGAGTTCCATGGTCGTCGAGCTTCTTTAGGTGCAGATTCGTTATCTTCACATACACTATGCACTCGAACGTGCATAGGAAGTGGACATCTAGCATACACCCATGACATGGCTCATATGACATCATGTTGTTGACAACCTTGGTAGACGCCTAGTTCAACAAGAAGATGGCGGTGGTAACCGCCTCATCCTAGAACATCGTTGTCATGTTCTGTCTCTTCAGTAGACTGCATGCCATGGTGATGATAGTCTGGTTCCACCGTTCGACGATTCCATTCTACTATAGCATGTATGGTGCGGTGTGTTGTCGCTCAATGTCATGCTTGACGCAGTACTCCTCGAACTCGACAGAGGTGAACCCACCCCATTGTTAGTGTGTAGGACACATAGACGCCATCCTGTCTCCACCTCCACATTCGTTCCGAACTTCTTGACAACATTGATCATGTCACTCTTGGCTGTGAGCAATGCCACCCACATGTACTTTCTCTGATCATCAACCAGTAGAAGGAAGTACTTCTTACCAATTACCATCAAGTGTCACCGGAGTTATGGGGCCGCACACCATGGATCAGGTCCAGCAGCCCCTCCGCTCATCACTTTGCTTGCAACAAAAATAGGCTTCTCTTCAGCTTGGTGGTGATATAGTCGGAGTAGAAATGGTGGGTGTGTTCGACATAGGGAAAACCATGCTCCATGCCCTACTGCTCAAGCTTGCGTAGGGCATCGAAGTAGAGGTGGCCATAGAGCTCATGCCACAACCATGCGTTGTCGCGTTGGCGAGTGCGGCTAGGAAAAGCGGCCGCCCAATCTTCACACGTAGTAGGTATAGGCAGTTCATTGGCCACTAGCCGCCCACGATCAAGCGTCCCTTATCGTCGTGGATCTAGAGGACACCATCGTTGGTGTGGATTTTGCAGCCACTCTCGTCAATCTAGGCAAGGATGATGATATTGGTTGTTAGCCTTGAGATAAAGTACACCCCATTGAGTGGGATATGTGCTTGCCGGTCTCACCTTTGAATAGCACGGTGTTCGACCCTTCAATTGCGACCTTCGATCTATCGCCATACTTTAATCTACTGCATATTGTTGTGTCAATGTCAATGAAGGTGTTCTGACATCCTAACATGTAGTTGGTCACCCCACTATCGAGGTACCATATGTTGTCATCACTCTCCGTCTCACCATCGAGCTATGTGAATACCTTTCCATTGACGATGTATAGGGGGTGACGCTCAGATGATGATGGAGTTGTGGCAGCGCGTGGTGATGACGACGTGTTGACGAAGACATCGGCTCAAGCCATTAGCAGTGTCGGCTCCAAGTCCACTTTAGCTTGCATAATGTGGACCTCTCCCATGGTCTCTCTATGACAATCCTTGGCCTAGTGGACATGTTTCGCGCAGTGCATGCACCGGTCACAACCAATGGCCTATCCTCCACCATATTGGGCCTTACTGTCATTGCATGGCCCAGAGCTAAAGCTTTTGTCCTTTCCACACGCTTTGCCTTGCCCACGGCCACCATGCTTCTTACTGCAGGTGCCGCTGGAGCTTCTCATGCTGCCCTTCCTCTCTAACTCGTGGATCTTGAGCCTGGCGGGCCACTCCTCTTCATACAGAAACATTCGATTCTACTTATCATGGACAAGTGCTATTTTTCTTTGTTGTTGATAGCATGAAGCCTACCAGACACCTCCTCTATCGAGATGTTGTTGATATCGAGCAAAGTCTCGATGGATATCGCCAATTGATTGAGGTGCATCAACAAAACCTACAATATTTTCCTTACCACCTCGGTGGCAATGATGTTGTTGCCAAGGATACACAGCGAGATTGGTGATGTGGTTCGTGAAATCTTCCTATTCTCTGTTTCCTTCCACACCAAGGCATTGAACTCATGTCAGAGTTGCTACACATTAGTCTCACACACCCACTGATCCACGACGTAGATAAGACGACATGTTAGATGGCACAGAACATAGGATCGCGGCAAGCAACAGCCAATCATGACTGTACTTGATCTCGTCGCATTCCTTTGGCTCGACGGTGTACCACCACCCTTCCACCACTAAATTCACCTGCATTAGCATCGCACACTCCTTTTAGTTGATGCATGTGAGCATGGGGAACTAAGTACCGATAGCGAATGTCTCTATGATGGTGCAGCGTATGACGACCTCGCAACACCCTCTATACGGCACTGGCGAGAGCAAGACGTGGCGACCTCGTCGTCCTTCACGACCATCACTCGGTGGAGCGGAGTGGTGATCCATCCCTAGCTCGAAGAATATTTGATACGAAATGTAAGCTAAAACTCCTTTCCAGCGATAATCAGAACTCTGGTGAGGACGACGAGGAATCACAAATACACACGAATAGAAGAACAATACATAACTAGACGCAATAAAGTTATTTATTTCTATTGCGCTACTGTTTGTGGAGTTTGGCAGCTATTTATACATAGATGAAACACTAAGCTTGGAAAGAAACAAGAAGGAAAGCTACGCCTAAAGGAAACAAATGGAAAGGAAAGCATCCGCTATCCTGGCCACAAAACAAGCATTCGCCATCTTGGCCGCAATGCAGGGACGTGCTTAGAGGATTTCCTTCCAAGCTGAGCTCAATGCAATTTTCAAGAAAAGAGAGAGCACAAAATCATGATTACATGCCATGTTTACATTAGCTAGGTTGGTTTTTAGAATTCAGTATTCATAGTCAAACCAGTTTTATCGGGAGTTTTGTTTTCGTTAGATTATCTTTCAAATTACTCCCTAAACCTTCATACACAACTCTTCAAAAAAAATCCCTCCATATGTTTTTCTTCAATATAATCTCTAAATCTCACCATTTATATTTCACTCTCTATAATAAATAGCAACACAAGAAATCTCTAAATCTAGGAAAGATGAGGTAATTTTTAGAGAGTCTTTAATGCAGGAAGTGTGATAGAGAGTACACACTAAGATTATATTCAAGAGTTCCTACACTTGGTTCCCTATAATCTCATATATAAACTATCCTAAACTCTATGTGCGTCTCTCTAAAAATCAATCAATCCATGTCAATATCCCTTTAATCCCAATTCTTATTTTTTGAAAACATGCCACACATGCAAAATAGGGCAACAAATGACTAATCATATTTTTTGTTGACGCCAAGTAACCATGCATGCCACACAACCGCCCCTTTTTTAACTTCTGTCAGTATTTCCGAAAGCCGACGGAAGTTAACCGCCCCTTTTTTCCACGCGCGTACAGGGAAACCTAGTTTCCCTGTATGTGTCTCCCTCCTGCGTGCACTAGCCCACCGCCACCTCTCGCGCGCCAGCCTGCTGTCGCCGTTCGCCGGCCACCCGCCTACCGCCTCGCCGCCTCATGCCTCTTGGCCGGCCCACCGCCGCCAACCTCCCAGGCCGCTGCCTCCTGACCCACCGTCGCACGCCAACCGGCCCGCCGGCCCTCGTTGCCTGGTCCCGCCGCCCGTCGGTGCTCGCTTCCCGCTGGTCGCTGTCGCACGACCGTCTCCTCCGCACACATCACCGCGCCAAAGCCCATCGACGTCACTGCTCGACCATCTTGTCTCCACCGCTTGTCACCTCCTCACGTGTCCACCGCCAAATCCGAGGTAACATGTTCCCTATTTTTCACAATATTTTAAATTTATTAATGCTATTTTTGTGTTATTAGCAATTTTCATACTTGATAAATATTAATGCAGTATTATAGGATGATTTTGTTAGGGTTACTATTATGCTATTACAAATGTTCCTATATTAATTTTGTGCTTTTACATGTGTTTCGTATGCGATGTGGTATTATATATGCTATTAATTTTATTCTTATATTAATTTTTAGTTTGTTTATGATTTCATTAGGGTGATTAGTATTACATATATATTTTCTTATATATATATATATATATTTATATGCAATTTTGTATGTGAGAAAATGTAAGTAGTGTAATGAAATCTATGTGTCACCCATTTCGGACCAACATGTCTCACACGTGTCATGCGTGTGAGGTGTGTAGGTCCATAATTGTCCCTTTTGGACAGCCTCAGAGTGGGTGACAGAGTGTGGTATTTATGATGAGTCATGAGTCCGAATGAGATTTTAGTGTCATAACCTTGTTGTTCTCCATTACACCATTATCAGGCGTGCAATTGGAGAACAGTGGGGTTATGCTGCTGAAATTTCGTCCTGACCCATGGCTCATCATAAATACCACGCTCTATCAGTCACTCTTGGGTGAGTTTAGGACATATCTTTTCCTATAGACATAGGGTCGTGGTATGTAGAAACGTCTAGTACTTATGATCCATTCTCGATTGAATGAATGTTTTGCCTATAGAATGGTTGAGGACTGATGGTGGATGTATAGTGGCTGGAAAAAAAGTGGAGCTCACACGAAGGAGTGGATAATCAACACTGAGAAATTTGTTGACCGTGCATTCGTTTTGACAAAAACAATTAGCGCGAGGTGCCCTTGCATGAAGTGCAGAAATTCTCAGTTGGCAAGACAAGAGAATGTTGTCACTGCACATTTGCAAATATGGTTTCTTACCGGAGTTTGAAACAAACCCTGAGGATCCTTCTACACCGGAGGTTCAAAAGTTTTTCGACATCCTTAGAGCTTCAGAAGAGCCATTGCTTGAGCACACTATCCGTAAGCGTTCTCGCTTTCATGACCCATCCTATGGCCATTAAGTCGAAGTTTGCATTCTCACACAATTGTTACAAGGAGCTCGTGAACCTGATCAGTGATGTCCTTCCTATGAACCATAAGATGCCTGAAAGACATGTGCTAGTCAAAAAAATGCTTTCTACCCTCGGTATGGAGTATGAGAAGATTGATGTGTGTCAAGATAAATGCTTGCTTTTCTCGAAAGAACATAAGAATGAGATGCAATGCTTAAAATGTGGTACACCGAGGTTCGTATAGGTCGTAAACGAAGACGGTGAAAAGGTGACGATAGAGGTTGCTCATAAGCAACTTCATTACATGCCTCTTACACCTCGGGTGAAACGATTGTTTCTCTCAAATAAAACCGCTAGGCATATGAGATGGCATAAGGAAGGTATACGTGAGAACAACCAAGTAATGGTGCATTCATATGATGGTGAGGCATGGAAGGCTCTAGATGATTTTGACGCAGACTTTGCTAGGGATGCAAGGAATGTTCGCATTAGGTTGGCAACAAATGGATTCATGCCTTTCAATGTAACCACGTCGTCGTACTCTTGTTGGCCTGTCTTTGCTATTCCATACAAACTTCGACCTTTGTTTTGAATGAAATATGAATTTATGTCCCTGTGTCTCATTATACCTGGTCTAGAACATCTTGGAACACACCTCAACATGATGCTGAAGACCTTAATTGAAGACTTGAAACAATTGTGGAAAGGAGTTTAAGCATTTGACTATGACTAGAAGAAAAAATTCAATCTTCGGGTTGTGTATCTGTGGTCGGTCCACAATTTTATGGCATACGATATTTTTTCTGGTTGGAGTTGTCATGGAAGGCTGACATGTTTGATATGTGGTAAAGACACAATTGTTTCCATCTTAACTTCGGGGGGAAGATTTATTACTTTGATTGTCATAGATGTTTTTCTCATGAATCACACATTTAGGTTACGAAGGAATAGTTTCAAGAAGGACAATGTTGTTGTAAATGGACCAACAAGGCATTTAAGCGGTCCAGAGATCTCTGATATCCTGAATGAGTTGATCCTTAATGAAAATTGGGATAGATTTGTAGGATTTGAAACCGAACATAACTAGACCCACATATGTGGCTTATGGGAACTATCGTATGTCAAATCGCTGATTCTGATGCACAACATTGATGTCATGCATCAGGAACCTGATGTTGGTGAAAGCATTATAAGTACATGCATGGATTTTGTGGACAGTATAAAATATAGTCTAAAGGCGAGAAGAGATTTAGATGAGATTTGTAATCGACCAACCCTTGAGTTGACAAATAGTGGTGGCAAGCCACATGCCCCATTTTGTTTAAAACCTAAAGAAAAAAACAAGTAATGAGGTGGTTGAAAATTTTGAAATTCCTAGATGGTTACACCATGAGATTTAGAAGAACTGTGAATTTGAAGATGGGGAAGTTAAATGGATTGAAAAGTCACGATTACCACATAATAATGGAAAGACTCCTTGTAATGTTTCGTAGGTACTTGAATCAGATTTGAAAAAATAGGACGATCAGCCGATTAATCGGCCGATTAATCGGTGATTGGCCCCAGTCCATTTAATTTACAGGAAAAATCGGCCAGAAATCGGTGGATCGATTAATCGGTCAGTCAACCCGATTAATCGGTGGTCAACCCTGATTAATCGGTGATTAATCGGCGATTAATCAGTGATTAATCGGTAGACACCGATTAATCGGTCCAGGTACAGAAAAATGGGATTTTGCACACCCCACCCATCACTTTCCCTCTCTCCTGCACACTTTTCCCCTTTTCCCTCTTTCCTGCGCACACCAGATCTGGACGGAGACGTGCCCAGCTTGGCAGATCCAGCACCGCATCCCCACCATCCGCCGTCCGCGCCTCGCCCCTGCTTCTTCCGCGTCATCCGTGCCTCGTCCCTGCTTTTCTGCGCCCTACAGCGAGCTGTCCGCGCATCGTCTGCGCCGTCCGCGCGAGCGCAGTCGTCCGCCGCCAAATCCAGGCCGCCGCCGCCGTCGTCATCGGGCTCGTTGGATTAAACTGTTTCCGGCATTTGCTTTTCAGTAGAGAAAAGGGAGAAGGAGATAGGAGAGAGAACAAGAGAGGTAGTGTATGCGGGATGGGCAGTGGAGAGAGAGCAGTCTTGGGCAGTGCTAACACTGAGGCAGTTGGGGGCAGGTGCAATGAGATAGATAAAGTAAAAGAGATAAAAAAATATGCAGAAAATAGGCAGGTAAAAAGTAAGGGGCTGTGAGGAGATACAATAAAAGAGAAAGAGATAGAAAAATAGGCAGGTAATATATTATTTAATTATTTATTGACCGATTAATAGGTTTACCGATTAATTCAGTTAATCCCGATTAACCGATTAATCACTACTCGGTGGTCGACCGATCAGCTACCGATCACCGATTTTTCTAACACTGACTTGAATGATGATGTGTAGAAGGCGTTAGCTTATCTGATGTAACACTCCAAGATTTAAAAAGAAATAAAATGAAAGAAATATATTATTAAAGGAATTTCTGAATTTTATTATTAAAGAAAACCCTTAAAGAGCCCTATTAAAGCCAAAACAGAGATAAATATTAAAAATTTGGACTTGAAAATTTTATGGGATAAACTAGAGGCCAAGACATAATTTCAGGAATTTTTATAAATTTTTATCAACAGTGATTCAACCCTTAAACAATAAATGAATTACTGGATTTATTTTAAATCAGAAAACATTTATTATTCTTAATGGGCCTCAACCTCGACTTCTCTCCAACCCAGCCCAGTCCAGAACGCGTGACACTGACATGTGGGACCTGCCTGTCGGTGCTCGCATCCCGCCTCTCTCTCCCGCCCGCGCCTCGCTTGCCTCCACCAGTCAGCCCCCTTTCGCCCACCGACCGCCCGGGCCCGCTTGTCTGTTTTTCCTTTTTCGCTCGCCCGCCGACAGGTGGGGGCCACCTATCGGGATCTTCTTCCCCGATGGAAAGGGATCCCCCTTTCCATCGCCGGCGAGACCCCATACCAAATTCGCCTCTGCTAGCCACCGATCGCCGATTTGGGCCCACGCCATGGCTTACCAAACACCGGTGATCGCTTTCCCCCTTTTACCCCACGCGTTTTCGGCTTAGATGGCAAGCACACGCGCGCATGAAAGCTCACCGGAGAGGAATAGAAACCCCTCGGTCCCCTTCCCGTTTTACGCCGGCAATCCCCCTATATAAACCCCTGAGGTCGCCGCCCTCTACCCACACCGCCTTAGCCCGAGCCTATGTGATCCAGAAGCGCTGCCACCCCTCTCTCGGGTTTTCCCTCTGCTTCAACTCCGGTCGCCGCTCGCTGTCGACTCCGATCCCCTCCCTCATAGCCACCGCCACCGTCGAGACTGCCGGAGCCCGCCCGTCCTCGGCCACCCCTCGGTTGGCCGTGGAATCCATCGGATCGCCGTCGCCGTCGAGCACCCGAAGGGCCATCACCGTCTACCTTCGCCGCCGGTCACCACCGGTCATCCGCCATCGCCATCTCCGGTACCATCGCACTCCCCTCACTCTCCTCTTTCCATTTCCGGTGTAGGCTAAGCCTTTAGGCCCTCGCCGCCGCCGTCGTCGCCACCGCTAGACCCGCCGGAGCCGGGGACGAAGGGGGTATGTACCCCCTTACGTCCGTGCCGTGCCGGACGACACCCTGGCCGTCCGATCACGATCGGAGGGCTACGATTAAATCCCTTCGGATCCGGTCAAAGCGGTATCATGCGATCCCAGCCGTCGATCGTATCTTAAAACGTTGACTCAATCTCGTGCATCCACGTTATACCCTTTCGTGCGTTTTAATCGTGGCCGTCCAAAATCACTTAAGCCTCCCGCCTCACGCCTGATCAGTCGGATCCAGATCCAACAGCTCAAGGCGATCCGGTTCACGCGCACAGTACGCCTGTCCACCATGGGCCTGGCGCACTGTGGACTAAAACCCATTTTCTGTTTAAATAAAATTCCAGAAATCGATTTAAACTTTGAAAATTCATAACATGCTCATTTTAACTCCAAATTTCACAATTCCAATTTTGTTAAATTCAGCATTTTATTCTCTACACATTGATGACATAAAAACAGTATGTCCCAGTTGCCCAACATAATCTTATAAATTAAACAAATAAAAACCCCTTAGGGATAAAATAGTAAATTCAGAAAATAAATTGGGAAAAACCTTAAAATGTAATCTTAAATGTTTTTCACATAACATTCAGAATAATAAAGCTTTAATTCACATATTAAAAACCCTTATACTTGTATGCTTATGGTTTGTGATATTTTATTTGTTTATTATACGTATTGTTTACTTTTTCCGTATCGAGAAGACTACGAGTTCATCGAGGAGCCGGAATTTTATCCCGAGGTTTCTCCATCACCATTTGCTGATCAAGGCAAGTCACAATCCCCACCTTGATCATCATTGAGCCCATGTTTTAATAAATTATCGCTATAACTCATAGGATAATATTGCCTTAGTCAAATATCAAGCCCTACACTTATATTTATTAGATCCCTGGTCTGCGGGATCTGTTGCAAAGCACTTCCGTACCAACCACAAGTCTAATGGGTAAGTCCTAACTGAAAGTATAGGAACAATCCGACTCGATGCACCATAGTGGAGGGGCAAGGGGCAACCTGCGGGTGACTTGTACCGACGTGGCTCAAGTGGGGTATGGTGAGGCTCGACGCGTCGGGACACCATATGAAACCCATAAGAGGGTGCTGTCGGGTCGAGGAAGACCATATGGAAGGTTTTGGCACGAGTTCCCGTCGTATGGGTCATCTCGTTACACTTTGGTGTAAGTGATGAGTGCGTGCCTTGTGGGTACAGTGGTACAACTCTGATCAGAGTAATTAATCTTTTCGAAAAGTCAAGCCCACTGTCAAGAGCGGGTTGTGTGACTACTCGCAGTTAGTTTATAATTGATTGAATGGTTGAGTTATTCATGGCATGTAAGGACTATTGAGCGAGGTGGGGCTGACTGTACCCCTCAAGTTAGAAGATGATTATGCATACTCATGTTTACATTTCAGTACTAATAAATTGATCACATTTAATTGCTTTACAAATTATGCTTTTCCGCAAAATTAGCCACTATCTCCCTTGTTGTTACTCTGCATTATATTTGCATTTCGGTGGCTTGCTGAGTACGTTTGTACTCACCCCCGTTGACTTACACCACCTAGAGCCCGTCTACTACGAGGAGGATGAAGGTCTGGAGTAGCGACCCAGTCAAGGCTGAGACTGGAAGGAGGCGTTCATCTAGGACCCTTTGTTTTATTAGTTTCTCTTCATCTTTAATCACTTTTGTACTAATACGGTCTACGAACCGTGAATGATTGCTCGTATTGTACGTGGTCGCATGATGAACGTCTTGTTTTTATTGAGATTCTATGGGATTTCAATAAAGGTCCTGATTTATTAAATCGGGCGTGACATCTGAGCCATACATGACTTGTGAATTTGAATACAACTTGTGCCTTTAAATATGATTTGTGACTTTAAATTGTTAAGTTTGTGAATGAGAATGGTTTGTGAAAGTGGAGAATGTGAATGTGAATGATTTGTGAATGTGGAGGTGAGTGGTTAAGTTTGTGAATGGTTTGTGAATGTGGAGGTGAATGGTTAAGTTTGTGGTTTGTGAATGTGAATGGTTTGTGAATGTGGAGGTGAATGGTTAAGTTTGTGGTTTGTGAATGTGAATGGTTTGTGAATCTGGAGGTGAATGGTTAGTGAAAAGTGGAGAATGTAAATGTGAATATTTTGTGAATGTGTTTATGGATGTGAATGTCAATGTGTGATTATGTTTTGGATATGTGAATGTGAAATTGTGATTTATTGTTGGATGTGAATGTGAATGGGAGAACCAGAAAAACAAAAAAAAATCCAGGTAACTTCCATCAGCTATGGTCAGCCGACGGAAGTTAGTAAGTCATTAACTGTAACACCCCAAGATTTAAAAAAGAAATAAATAAAGAAAAATAATATTAAATAAATTTCTGAATTTTATTAGTAAGAAAATTCCTAAAGAGCCCCATTTAAGCCAAACAGGGATAATATTCAAAATTGGGACTTGAAAATTTTATGAGATAAACTAGAGGCCAAAATATAATTTAAGAATTTTAAAATTTTTATCAATGGTGCTTCAATCCTTAAACAAATATATGAATTACTGGAATTATTTTAATCGGAAAAGCAAATTAAATTCCCAATGGGCCTCAACCTCCAATTCGCCTCCACAGCCAGCCCAACCCAATCGTGTGTCACCGACGGTGGGGTCCGCCTGTCGCGCCAACCTCCCTCCTCTCATCTCCCG